>CAUYPK010147147.1:0-12646 GCA_963574355.1 Loris lydekkerianus | reverse complement strand
GGTGGTTTTTTTTTTTTCCTTTTGTTTTTTTTGCCATGGTTCTTTTGTGTCAAGTTTTGTGGAACATTTTTGGCCCGTCCCCCCCCCCCCCCCCCCCGAACTCTATTTCTCTTTCGTTGGGGCCATGTGATTACCCTCTCTGCTGCCCTGTAGTCACAACCGGTTGGGCCAGGATGGACCATCCTTAACTTTTCTCTCTTGGATTTTAATTATAAGACATGGAAACTAAATAAATCAGGTGGTTAAGAACGCTGGTTTGTAAATCACAGCTTAGTTGAAGGAATAGAAAGCAGGAAGCTGATTCTCTCATAAAAGAGATTTGAAGAGAGAGATTGAGGCCTGCTAAGTTTTCTTTTAGGGCAGGGCGCTCCAGGATTATCTGAACAATCCAGAGGCCCAGGATTGGTAGGATCAGAAAGTGATAGTTCCTGGAGACTTATACCTAGATAATCTGCTGTGATTGATGTGATTTATGGTGAGGTCTTGAGCCACACAACATCAGGTTGACCTCTGGAGCAGATGGTACTTGGTCAGTCTTCCTTGGCTATGTTATTAAACCCCCAATAAAAATTCCACATAAGTCTGTGGTGAGCTAACCTGGTTTACAATACTTAATGCGAGTTAATACACATCATTGATAGGAGAATTAAGTATGTCTACATAACTCAACTTGGAGAGGACATCTGGAAAATCATGACTGGTCTCTCCTAGGCCCTGCCCGATGGAAGTACTCATGTGCCCTTTCCATTGCTGATTTTAGTCTCTATCCTTTCACTGTAATAAACTGTGAGTGTAATAGCTTTTTTAAGTTCAGTGATCCTTCTAATGAGTCATTGAACCAAAGAGTGGTCTTGGGGGCCAAACACAACTATAATATTTTAATAGATTAATACAGTAAAAGTTTGCTTGCTGTTCATGTGAAGTCTGTAGCTTTATGAATTGGGCTCTGCCATCTCACAGTTCACTGTTTCCAATCACACAGGTGGCAGAATGAGAGCAAGGAAGAACATGTGGGATGTTTAGGGGCCAGGGTTCTAAGTTTAAGTGTCATTTCTGTTCAGATTCTATTGGCTAGAATCCAGACACGTAGTGCCAAACTAATGCAAGGGAGGTTGGGAAGAGTAGTCTTCTTGTGTCGTCATGAAGAAGAAATAAAATAGGAAAGCATCTAACCAATCTTTTTCACACACGACAAAACCTCTGATTTCATGGATATTAAGGCTTAAGGCAAAGTCAAATTTACATAAGTATAAAAAAGGTTTAGAGAAAGTAAAAGAAAAAGTAAATACTGAAGGAGGTAATGCTTAATACGACAAAAATCCTGGACGTGGTAGGTGAATAACCTAAAGTTCGGAAAGCACTGGACCTGATAGTGGGAGTGGTACATTTTAGCTACCACATGCTTCTGTGATGGTGGCACCAGTTAGTGGATCCCATCGTCTCTGATCATTTTTCTGAGTCTGCTAATTTATGAATTTAAGAGTTTGTAATTTTGAGTCAATCTGCCTGTTGAAATCTAGGACAGGAAAAATTAACCTCTTTTTTTTTTTTTTTTTAACATCATGCTATGTCAAATAAAATTGAAGAAACATTTAATTTTAATTCAAAATTTATTCTTGGGAGTGAGTACAAGCAAAACTCTTTTTTAGCCCTAAGTATATTATTTTTCTCTTTAAAGGAAGATCCATCTTGGCCTAGTACAGAATATTCCCTTTTAAAACTTTTGGCTTATTCCTGGTATGTGTTTGAAATGGCTCAGTGAACATTTTCTTGTGAAAGATACAGCAAGATGTTTTAAAGCCCAGGAATAACTTTTGACAGCTGACAAATCTTCTGAATGCTGTGAACTTGTCAAAAGCATGTTTCTAGGTAAAGTTTTGTTCACCTGGAGAAGCTCGAACAGAACAAAGACAATACCACGATCAAAACTATATTGGCAGAAACCTATGGTAGAAAATTAGCATTCTGTGCTGCCAACTATTACCTTGCCAGATAACAACATTTTATAAGATAGTAAAATAATTTTTTTCTTTTTTTGAGACTCTGTCATAAAACTTTAAAACTTTGTCACTCTGTTGCCTACCTTAGAGTGCTGTGGCGTCATCATAGCTCACAGCAACCTCAGACTCCTGAGTTCAAGTGATCCTCTTGTCTCAGCCTCCCAAGCAGCTGGGACTACAGGCACCCACCACAATAACCAGCTTACTTTTCTATTTTTAGTAGAGGTGGGATCTTGCCCTTGTTCAGGCTGGTCTCGAACTCCTGTGCTCAAGTGATCGTCCCACCTTTCTCACAGAGTGATAGGATTACAAGCATGAGCCACCAGTATTCAGCCCCAAATAATTTTTTTAACTTCAAAATATTAAGGGGGAACAAATGTTTTTGTTACATGGATACTTTGTATAATATTGAATTCAGGGTTTTTCCTGTGTCTTATCACCAGAACACTGTTCATTGTACCCAATAAGTTCAGTTTTTATCTCTCAACCCCCTCCCACCCAAACAAAATAATTTAAATACATCCAAACTCTTAGAGGTTTTATGTGAGTCTGATCATGGAAAATTCTAAAATTTTTAGAATCTGAAGAGCTCAGAAGGCCACTTGTTCATCCCTCTGCCTTTGTCAGGGCTGCCTAAAAATCACTCAAGACCTCTAGCAGCTGATGGACCAGTTGTGAAATCTTCTTTTCAGTGGAACCCTCCATCAGTGTTTAAATACTGTACATGTGGCAATGACACTGGAAGTTGATGAGTAATTTCTACCCAAAGTAGTAGAGCCTTACATCTGATTTTTGACTTAGTCTTCTATTTTTTAATAAAATGGCAATCTTTGAGGTGTTCAACTAGATTAATTTCCTATACTATTAAACAACTTTTAGTAAAATTTGGTAGAGAGGGGACACAAGAAAACTTTACTGCTTTGAGGGTAATTCTTAGTTCACACTACATCACCTTCTCTTTAAAAATATTTTTAAAAAGACTTCAAAAACTTACATCAGCTGTAGGTAGTATGTGAAGGTAGCAGTAAGATGCTCACAAATAACCTAGAAATGTGGTGGATTAATTACATATAAATACATTAATTAAGTAAAATTAAATAGGAGGAGTTGACCCATGGGAGTCCAGGTATAAAGTTGCTGAATTAAGTAAAAATAAATTAGACTACTTAAATAAAATTCACTGGGAGGCATCAGCCCATGGGAACCAGTCTTTGCTTGTCATTTAATCAGTGATGATAATAGTGCGATATTTATTACAGCATAAAAAGTGGGGTTCACAGACACAAACTCTGACGGTGCAGGAACATCATGGCCTGGGTCAGGAATCTCCTTGTGGGGCACAGTGACATCATAGCAAGGTGTTCTCTTATGAACAGCTCTTGTCTTATTTCACCCAAATCATCTCTGTGTATTATCTATATATATGCTTGCTATACATACTCTTACAAACTTCTAATCATGGATCTGGCTTCCTGAGATCAGGGGGATAATGAAACTCATTCTACCTAAATTAAGCTTATTATGGAATCTTTGATTGCTCACGTATTCTCTAGGAGGGCCAAAAGGTTATGCTTGGGTGCTCTGTAACCCAGAGCAGACCTCATGATGGGGGCTATCCCATTGACGCCACCCCCGATCACAGATATAAAAGCACGGTTCATTATTTTTTTCTTTTTTTAAATTTCAGCCTAATATGAGGGTACAATTAGGTTACCTTGCTTGCATTTGTTAGAGTCCAAGTTGTAGTTGTGTTCCTCACCCAGGAGGTGTGCCATATACCCTGACATTGTACCTGTTAGTAGAGAGCACACCAATAACCTTCCTCCCTGCCCTCTCCTCCCTCCTGCCCCCAACTTGAATTTAATTGTGTTTTTCTCTTGTGTGTGTGGGGGTATATTTGTTCATCTACTGGTTTCATAATAGAATTGAGTACATTAGAGGCTTGCTTTGTCATTCTTGTGATGCTTTACTAAGTAGGATATTTTTCAGCTATATCCTGATTAATATAAAAGATGTAAAATCTCCATCTTTTCATGGCTGAATAGTATGTACATATATCATAGCTTATTACTATTAATAGTAAGTACATATATCATAGCTTATTACTCTATTCATGTGTTGATGGGCACTTGGGTTAATTTCACATCTTGGCAACTGTGAATTGAGCTGCAATAAACATTCTAGTGCAAGTGTCCTTATGGGAAATGAATTTTTTCCTCTGGGTAGATAGCTCGTAATGGGATTGCAGGATCAAAAGGAAAGTCTGTTTTAGTTCTTTGAGGAGTCTCCATACTTCTTTTCAAAGAGGCCACAGTTCATTATTGATGCTGGAAAATAGATACCCAATTGTTGGTCATTGCCATCTTAAAAGCACCTTCAATGCCATCCTCTTAAAAAAAACAGATTCTCCACAAGGCTCAGTCAAAATCTCATGTGGCTATATCTGATTGGAAAAATCCAGGTCACATGCCTTCACCTTAGCTTCAGGGAAATCTGGGAAAGCACACTCTGTAACTCCATTGTGGGAGTTGCCACTATGATGGGCAAAGTCCCCAGATACAGACAGGGTGACAAAGGTCCACCACAAGGAACAAGCCAGACAGGGGAGTTGGCCTTCTAGTTTGGGAATGCCATGTTTGCCACTTTAAATGAATACACTGACCATTTTATCTTACTAGTTGCTCTTAATCCCAGAGCATCTGGCTTTCTCTGCGAGTAATAGAAAAGCCTGGTTTCGAGGTTCACAAGGCTGTAAGCAGATGGGAGCAGTGATAAATTCATTACCCCAAAGCCATCCGGAGGAACGCCCTCTACGCCTAGCCAAACAGTCAGATTTTGCTTGATGACACCTTCTTGTTTGTTCCATAGCTCCATAAAAATGTCTTAGGCCACCTATAAATTAATCCCAATGCCAAATGGCCTCAAGTACCTAAATAAAACAATAGTAAGGGCTTTACTAATGGGTGATTTTTGGACTAACATGAATCTCTATCTGAAATGCACTAAGGTTGGGAGTTGGAACCCCAGCAGCTGGGTTGGTGAGTGGGTGAGAGGCCCATGAGTCCATATGTGGGTGAAGTGGTCTGCCTGAGGTAGAGGCAATGTTTCTAGAAAATTCAAAAACAATAAAACCTATTAAAAGTCAGTTTTCCTTTTTATTATCACCATGTGTGGGCAAATGTAAATAACGTCAGTGATAAAATACTTGTACCTAAAAAAAAAATATTTTTATTGGTCTATATTCTGAATAATTATTAGAATTACTGTTGAGCCTTAAAAATAATACATAATTCAGCTTCAAAGTAGCACATTTTTATTTCTTATTCTTTGATAAAGATTGTATTCTACATGGAAGTTAATTTGGAGAGCTCCTTGTCGTAAACGGGACTCCTGACGTATGCTGACTCAGCTGCACGTCTGTTTTGAGAGTGAATGGGTGATGCACTGGAATTGTTCAAGCTTGCTCAGAGCACACTGTGTTACCAATCCCCAAGATGCTGCATGTCTCTGTGTTTAAATAATAGATTTGCTGTAAACAATGACATTCCAATGACTATCAAGACAAAACCTCAGATTCTAAGTTATTTTAATTCTGTCATCTTATGTGACCACTTTGAGTTTTTGCTTTTAAAATTTTAAAAAGGAAATCCACTGTGAACATTTTTGTTTGTCTGGGTGCATGCCTGTAATTCCAGCACTTTGGGAGGCTAAGGTGTGAGGATTGCTTGAGGTCAGGAGTTCGAGACCAGCTGAACAATATAAGGAGGAACCATCTCCAAAAAAAAAAAAAAAAAAAAAAAAAGGAGCCCAGGTTGGGTGGCTCATGCCTGTGATCTTAGCGCTCTGGAAGGCTGAAGGAGGTAGATTGCTTTAGCTGGAGGGTTTCAGACCAGCCTGAGTAAGAGTGAGACCCCTGTCTCTACTAAAATTAAAAAACTTGCTGGGTATTGTGGCAGTGCCTATTTTTCCAGCTACTTGGGAGGCTGAGGCTAGAGGATCTCATGAACCCAGGAGTCTGAAGTTGCTGCGAGCTATGATGATGTCATGGCATTCTACCTCAAGGCAATAGAGTGAGACTCTGCCTCAGAAAAGAAAATTTAGCCAGATGTGGTGGTGCCCACCTGTAGTCCTAGTTACTAGGGAAGTTGAGGCAGGAGGTTCTCTTGAGCCCAGGAATTTGTGGTGGTAGTGAGCTATGACGATGCCACAGAATAAGACACTATCTCAAAACAAATAAAAAAAAAATCCAGTTTTTGTGGGGTAAATGTGAATATTTGTTCATAAGTTAAATAGTTTAAAAAATTTTGAATAATATCTCTAATATAAAATTTTCTTCTCTTTATATTATTAATTTAAAACATAAAGAACAAACACACCAAAAATTATTATTGCTCATCAAACATGATTGCAACTGAAAATAATTTGGTCCTTCAGAAAACGGGGTGTTAAAAAGTGATCTGCTACAAGTGCCAAATATGCTGGGTCCCTTGTAAGGGGTTTCTCAAGGTCCTTGATGATATGGAGCAGTAATGCTAACAGTTAAACCTATTTCACCATGGCATAGTGAGTAAGATGACTTCAACATTGGCCCTGGGGCAAATTTTGCACAGCATTATTGCAAATATTATAAAACAAACAAAAAAAAATACAAAAACAAATCATTGCTTCCATGTGACAGCAAAAAGCTAAACATAAAATTACTAATAGTAACACCAAGTCCCTTATTTCATTTGGATCTTGGTCTGTCACCATCACCTCTAGGTTCCCACTCCCATGAGCAGTTCTCTCAAAAAGGTGGAAACTCTACGCTAGGTAATGTATCACATGGCTGTTCACTTGGATTCTAAAAGCCATCCTAGGAGGTAGATCCTGGTGTAATCCCAGGCTGAGGAAATGAGAGTGGAGAGATTAAACCTTCTGTCTGAAGTCACATAATTAGTAAGTTAAAGTTGCTGGGATTTCTGTTTGCAAAGACAGATTTTTTCCCCTCTGTGCTACTTCTAAAGAGTGGAAACTTACCAGCCTCAATTGTCCGGTGATCACCTGCTGAGTTGGCTGAGGTCTTAAGCTTGTGTATAGTCTTCTTTCCTTCCATACTTTGTTGCTGCTCAGAACTAAGAAGTGCTTGAACCAGTAGGCACAGGCTGTGGTTAAGTAGAATAATGGCTGCTAACACCGTGAGCGCTCTCCCTCACCCAGGCCCCACGCTGGGGCTGTCTCTGCACACCAACTTTGGGTGTTCATTGTGCCAGCTTCTCAGAGGAGGAAGCTGAGACTCAGGAGAGGAAGCATTGCCTCTGAGCGGGGACCCAGCAGTCTGACCACAGAGCAGGTGGTCCTGACTGTCACCTTCACAGATGCTCACATACATCTCCCTGCCATGTGTTTTTTCTATTCCTGGTCTTTTCCTTTCTTTCCTTTTTTTTTTCCCTTTGGGAAAGAATCTTTCTCTGTTGTCCAGGCCAGAATGCCATGGAATGAGTCTAGCTCACAGCTTCCTCTAACTCCTGAGCTCAAACAATCCTCCTGCTTCAGTCTCTGGAGTAGCAGGGAGTACAGGTGCCCGCCACAAAGGCCCGCTAATTTTTCCAATTTTAGTAAAGACCAGGAATTGTTCTTGCTCAGGATGGTCTCAAACTTTTGACCTCAAGAGACCCTCCTGCCTCGGCCTCCCCGAGTGCTAGGATTACAGGAGTGAGCCCCAGCCCCTGGCTTCTATTTCTAGTCTCAATGGGAAAGCACAGATTTTCTTTGCTTGTAGGTTTCAATTTTGGGACTTTCACACCCTTGCTCCAAGGACCAGGCAGCTGTCACTGTCTCCACTTGTGCTGAACTCTGAGATGTCCCAGTGACTTACAGAATTGAAACCCAGGCTTGCCTGGGAGACGAAGGGCAGAGGGGAGGGTTGGGATGGAGGGAAACGAAATGCTAGTGGGGTCTCCCCCTCCCTCCTTTCCCAGTCTGATGTAAGCAAGACTGGGCTTTTGCTGGTTGCCATTTAAATAATTTGTCTTTAATATTACTGTTCACTTATTTAATTTTTTAGACAGGCAATGTGTTCATATCGGTTAAATCTCAAAATATGTGAAAGATACTTAAGGAAGCCTCTCCTTCCCACCCCACCCGGGGCTAACCCTCTTGCAGTCACATCTAGTTTCGTTACATGAGTGTCCATGAAAATATGAGCAAATATTACAAATATATTTATTTATGCTCACCTTTTTTTAAATAAACAAAATATGGCAATACTCTATATATACAATCCTGCACTTTTGATTTCATGAGCCTTTCCATGGGGGATGGGAGAGAGATGAGATGAAGACTGTCTGAAGGGTATCCAGGGAATGTGCACAATTACTCAGGGGATTTTCAGCGCTGTGAACCTGGGGAATGTCGACTAGTTCAGACTGGTAAGAATGTGTTGGACTTCTTTCTTACCTTTTTATTTCTTTTATTTCCCTCCTTTCTCTTTCCTTTCCTTTGCTCTCTTTCCCTTTTCTTTCCCTTCCTCTCTTCCTCCCACCTCCTCTTTATTTTGGAGTAAATAAATACATTTATTTTAGATAAATTCTCTAGGTATTTGTTACTATCTTGACCTGCTGGAGCACCGTTGACCTTGATCTTCATTGCTAAGAGATAAGGCTCTCGCTGAGCCCTTCCCCTCAGTTTGGTTCCACCGCACAACGCTCCGTATGCCACACAGAGATGGGTTTCTCACGGCAGATTGTCTTCAGTTAAAAGGAGCAGATATGTTCTTGTCAGCCTTAGTGAGAAATTCCAAGAAAAGTTGGTCTCTTGAAATTAATCTGCCTATCAAGTATAATTGTACTTGGGTAAATACTCAGCAAATAATCGCACTATTTCTGCTTCGCTACTCCCAGGAATGCAAACTTTTGTGGTGCCAGTTCAGAGAAGCCCTTTGAACTGCTCTTGTCAAAACACCATGTGGGGATCCCTCTGCCAGGGCCAGCCTTACCCGGCACTGCCAATCCTCACTCTGTACATAATTCTACAAACATGTTAAGTGGAAATCAACTGGCTACTTTGAGGAGCTAAAGGAATTTGGGAATAAGATTGATTCAGTAAAGTGAGGAATCAAACAGGAATTCCCTTTCTCCCTTAAACAGGGACAGTTCCCTACAGACTAGTTTAATCTGAACCTCGAATGTGCCAGATACCTGATCCAGGGGGTGGGAGGGTAGATTGGAGATAAATCTGCTCTGAGCTCATCAGCGATTCAAAATTACTTTGGCAATAATCTGAACAAATTCCTTGGAGGACTTTGGATTTAAGAGACTGGATTTTAACAGTCCAGGATTTAAGAGACCACGTATACACAGTGGGTCTCTTATTCTCCGTCCTATGCCTGGGGTCTCCTGTAGGCCTTGGAAAGCATTTTAACTTTTCAGGCACAGTAGAAAGAGGTGTTGGATGCCAGCGTCTCTTTCCTACCTGAAGCAGCTCTTTCCTCCTGGGTGATTTCCAACTCCAGGTCGTTATAAGGAAGCGACCATTGGCTTTCAATGTATTATTCAGGAGTTTTCCCTTTTTCCACTAATATGTTATTTTGAAAAATAACCTGATTTAGTATAGTGACTTCCACAGCAAGTGGTCTTCCTGGCCTTGGGCTTGTAGGGAGGGTCTGGGTGAGGCTGTAGTTAGAAGTGTGGTTGGTGAAGAGACCAATGGTTAACTTTCAGGGTTTCCTCTGGTCCCCTGTGGAGAGATGTGTGGGTCAGCCCTGTAATTCACCTGGGGGAGGGGAAGTCTATATGGTGATGGATGAGTTTGAACAAAGAAGAAGAAGCAGATCTTGTCCTGGATAAAGGCAGACGTTAATGATGAACTTTACGGTGGGTTCAGTGTCCCTGTGTGTACACGGGAACTCTCAGGGTTTTATGCCTCCTTGCCTCTGTTCTGGAGTATTTGGGGCTGGGTTAGTTTTGCCCCAGAGAGGGACAGGGGCTTCTCTGGTGAGGTCAGGGATTAGGTCTGGAGTGAGGAATGGGGAAGATCTGTCTTCCTCTCTCTCTGAGGAGAGAATCTCATTTTTTAGAATCCCTGGGGTTTGCTCAACTATTTGTTCTCTTTCTCCTACTCCCTGTCTGGAAGTCAGAAGGGCCCTGGGAGAGCAGAGAACCGTGGGCCCAGGGGCCCTTCCTTCTCACAGCAAGGACGTTATTTTTCTTCTGGGTCCATTCTCTGGTCCTTCTCCCACTTCAGAATTTTTACCACCATCACTGCTCATCTTCTCTCCCCCGTAGTTTCTTTGTGTCCTCAGGCAACTCAGGGCTCCCATTGCTCCTACTGTTTAAGGTTAGAAGTGGACCAGCCCTGACTCCTCACTTTTTGGCTCTTCCTTGTAACTCCTGGTGCTTTCCTGGATCCAGTATCTGGAATCCATGCTCTGTAGACATCCTGCTTACAGAGAGCCTCTTGCTGATGTTGAATGTCCATTTCGGCTTCCATTTATGTTCTGGAGCTGCTGCAGGACCTGGAGTTCCTGCTGTCCTGGCAAGGTCACCCTGACCTTCCTGGTTTAAAATCTGGAAGGCCCTCCTTCGTGCTTTATTTTGTGCTTTTGTCATGAGGTTGGGAGGGCAGCATGCATGTGGAGCTGGACAGTCCAGGATTTAAATACTGGCTGCTCCACTTTCTAGAAGCAGACCTTGGGCAGTTTCAGTATCTCAGGGCTCTTGTGTGTACAATGAAGAGAACAATGCCTGAGGTAGATAAAATAATGTGCCCATCTGCTTGGCACAAAGTAGACATGCAGTGTTGTTAGTTTCGCTCTCTTTCCCAATATTTTTATTCATCTCTCTTCCCTCCCCCCACCTTTTAAACAAATTTTCATCCACTTTCCCCATAATGAAGACTTTACACCTGGATTAGAGCCCAACTTTCTCTGCCTTTAGACTGCTTGCTGTTTTCCTTTGATGGCTGTGCTCCACATCTCCACAATTTATACAAGTTATGTTGTAACTGAGCAAGTGTTAGGGATTAGCACCTGCATAAAATGTCTTCTGTAGACATTGTGCTTTATGCAGTGACAGGGAACTCATTTGTCTCCAAGCAGGATGTTGCCATTGGGCAATGTAAAGAAAGGTTTGGCTGTGAACCTAAGTATGGATATATTGGCAAGCATTGAAGCTGACTTGTTTGGGCAGGATATACACTGTCCTTTGTGGCCACAGCCAACAAGGTAGTGGAAAGCACAGAGGACTTTCAGGCCTTGCACCTGGTCCTGGCTCAGGAAGCAAGGGTCATGGGGCACTGATCTGACTGCCTTCCTGTGGTTTCTCTCCAGCCTGGCTCCTTGTGGCTGAGACTTAGTGCCCCACTGGAAAGGGGTCGTGCTAAGAGACCGACAAGGATAAAATGAGGTCTAAAGCACACATTTTCAACAAGAGTGATCTCGATCCCAACGGGACATCAGCTGGTTCTTGGAGAGCAAAAAAATTCTCTTTCTTATACATAAATCATAGATATGTGTGCAATAGACAGATATACAATATATCTGTGATACTAAGTTTCATGGGGGTATTTAAGGAAAGATGTCCAAAAAGTCCTCTTCAGGAGGAGATAATAAAAAAGAAAAGTTGAAAAACAACATTGGTTTAGTATCAGTTAGACACTGGAGTTGTTGAAAGAGCTTTGAAAATCTTGATACTTCAGCTATATCACTGAGCCCTTAAATCAGAATCTTTGAGATTAGTCTCAGTCACCTGTATTTTTAAATACTCCAGATAATTCCCTTGAGTAGCCATCTCTTTGAGATGCTGATTTCATTTCCCTTGTATATATAGACCCAGAAGTGAGACTGCTATTGGTACTGCCACTATAGAAAACTGCATAAAGGTTCCTCAAAAAGTTAAAAATAGAGCTGTGTCGCACCTTGTAATCCTAGCACTTTGGGAGGCTGAAGTGGGTAAATTACTTCAGCTCAGGAGTTGGAGACTAGCCTGAATAAGAGTGAGACCCGTTTTTTCCTAAAAATAGAAAAATTAACTGGGCATCATGGCAGATGCATTTAGTCTCTGCTGGTTGGGAGACTAAAGCAGGAGGATGCCTAAACCCAGGAGTTTGAAGTTACTGTGCACAAGGCTGACACCTGGAACAACAGGGAGAGACTGTCTCAAAAAAAAAAAAAAAAAAAAAAAAAAAGAAAAGAAAGTTAAATAGGACTACTATATTGTTGTGCCCAGAAGTCCCACAAAGACCACATTGCCAAACAAATTAAATTTAAAGAGTTGTCTTTTTTTTTTTTTTAATTAAATCATAGCCGTGTACATTAATGTGATCATGGGGCACCATACACTGGTTTCATAGACTGACACATTTTCATCGCACTGGTTAACATAGCCTTCCTGGCATTTTCTTAGTTATTGTGCTAAGATGTTTACATTCCACATTTACTAAGTTTCACATATACCCTTGTAAGATGTACTGCAGGTGTAATCCCACCAATCCCCCTCCCTCTACCCACCTCCAACCTCCCTCCCCTCCCTTTCCCCCTTCCCCCTATTCTTAGGTTGTAACTGGGTTATAGCTTTCATGTGAAACCCATAAATTAGTTTCATAGTAGGGCTGAGTACATTGGATACTTTTTCTTCCATTCTTTTTTTTTTTTTATTGTTAAATCATAG
>CAUYPK010147145.1:0-40797 GCA_963574355.1 Loris lydekkerianus | reverse complement strand
GTGTTGTTGGATTCTGTTTGTTAGGATCTTATTGAGTATTTTAGCATCAATATTCATTAGTGATATTGGTCTATAATTTTCTTTTCTTGTTGGGTCTTTCCCTGGTTTTGGGATCAAGGTGATGTTTGCTTTGTAGAATGTGTTGGGAAATATTCCTTCTTTTTCTATATTTTGGAAGAGGTTTAGTAATATAGGTACTAGTTCTTCTTTAAAGGTTTGATATAATTCTGATGTAAAGCCATTTGGTCCTGGGCTTTTCTTTTTAGGGAGATTTTGTATAGTTGATGCTATTTCAGAACTTGATATAGGCCTGTTCAACATTTCCACTTCATTCTGGCTAAGTCTTGGTAAGTGGTGTACTTCCAGGTATTGGTCGATTTCTTTCACATTTTCATATTTCTGAGAGTAGAGTTTCTTGTAGTATTCCTTAAGGATTTTTTTTAACTTCTGAGGGGTCTGTTATTTCATCGTTACCATTTCTGATTGATGAAATTAGAGATTTTACTCTTTTTTTTCCTGGTTAGGTTGGACAAAGGTTTATCTATTTTATTGATCTTTTCAAAAAACCAACTTTAGGATTTATTGATCTGTTGTATAATTCCTTTGTTTTCAATTCCATTTAATTCTGCTCTGATTTTGGTTATTTCTTTTCTTCTACTGGGTTTGAGGTTGGAGTGTTCTTCCTTCTCCAATTGCTTGAGATGTCCCCTTAACTTATTAACTTCCTCTCTTTCCGTTTTCTTGAGGAAGGCTTATAGTGCTATAAATTTCCCTCTGAGGACTGCCTTTACAGTATCCCAGAGGTTCTGATAATTCGTGTCTTTATTATTGTTTTGTTCCAAAAAATGTGGTGATTTCCTTCTTAATCTTGTCTATAACCCATCTATCCTTCAGCATAAGGTTGTTTAGCTTACATGTTTTTGTATGGGTATGGAGGTTCCTGTTGTTATTGAGTTCAACTTTTATTTCATGATGGTCTGAGAAGATGCAAGGAATCATTTCTTTTTTTTTTTTTTTTTTTAATTTGCTGAGGTTAGATTTGTGGCCTAGGATATGGTTGATTTTGGAGTTCCCATCTGTAATCTTAGCACTTTGGGAGGCCAAGGTTGGGTGGATCGTCTGAGCTCCGGAGTTCGAGACCAGCCTGAGCAAGAGTAAGACTCTGTCTCTAAAAAATAGCTGGGTGTTGTGGCGGGTGCCTGTAGCCCCAGCTACCAGGGAGGCTGGGGCAAGAGAATCACTTGAGCCCAAGACTTTTCGGTTGCTGTGAACTATTGTGCCACATCACTTTACTGAGGGCAACAAAGTGAGACTCTGTCACAACAACAACAACAAAATTAATACAGTATTAGGCCCCAACATATGGCTTTTGTGGAACACCAACATTCAGACCACAGCAGGTACTAGTGCTGAGTCTGTAGGGGTGAAAAGAAAGTGGCTGTTCAAGGGAGTTGGAGAGCCTTGGGCTCTGGGGGCTTACCTGGATCCACTTTTGCCTCTCTGGGTGAGATTCAGCAGGTTACATGGGCTCTCCACGTTTTCACTTTTCAACAAGGACAGGGAAGGAATCTTAGTCTTGCCCTTTGACTTTTCAGGAAGCGGGAGGCTCTGTGAGACAAAAGGGTAAAATTATGACATTGAAAAGGGAGCAGAAGGGTATCCAGACCCCAGAGGAACCATTGGCATGATAAGGGGTCAGCCAGTCACAGATGGCCCCACCTGGATGAGTCTTACACAACTCTCTATTCACCAGTGATACCTAGGCTGGAGTCCAAGAGCCTGGGTCCTTGGTTATACACCTGATCCTGACTCTGACAGTTTTCTGAGCTCCTTCCTGCCCTCTGTACTTTCCAGCTATACAGTAGGAATTTTCTAAAGTGCTTACATGCTGCTCAGCTTCTCAAAGAAAGTGGGGCAAGAGTGAGCCTGGTAGGTGGAGAAAGCCTTAGGGCCAAGAGAAAAAAGAGCTGGGGAGGAAGCAAGGGGTGGAGTCAGGGGCTCACATCCAGGCAGTTGGTAAGGTCCAGGGTGCCATTGTGAGAGGAGAGTCTCTCATTGAACTGGCTCTAGTTGGCCCTGAGCCTGCTCACATCTGTGCCTCTTTCCTTCAGGCCCAGGGAAGAAAAAGCAAATACAGGGGTGGCCTGTATCCCCCCATGTGTCAGGATCCCTGAAGCCACCCTGCTCCTAGTGCATACACCCCAACCTTAACCCAGGCACCTAAGAATCACTTTGTGACCTAAAGCCTCTGAAGGGCCATTGACAAGCTTCCCCGAGTCAGCTGGGCTGGCGTGAAACAGCCCAGCTAAGTTCCTCTGCTGTCTGTGATGCCATCACAGCAAGGCCTTTTGCTTACTTGCTCCTTTCACAGTCACACTGTGCTTGTGCTTGCTGCATAGTGGAGATAACAGATAAAAAGGTTTACAGCTGCCTTCAAGGCGCTCCCACAGGTGGGGAGACACACAATGCCATCCCTTCTGTGGAGATGAGGGCTGGGGAGCACCCAAATGCTGGACAGGGAAGGCAGTGCCATGTGCAGCCTATAGGTGGCAGCAGAAGCCCATCACAGGCTGCCAGGGCTTCAGGACTTCTGGGGGCAGATACCCAGCCAGGGGGACAGAGGGTGAAGTGGTCACCCTGAACAGGGCTAGACAGGGAGAGAGGTCTGCATCCCCAGAGTGACTGTATGCTTTGGCCTAAGAAACATGTGTTTGGGCTGAGTCCCATTTCCTCAGCATTTTGATCCAGATGTTACCCTGTCACCTTTGAGTGATCTAGGAAACTCACAGCAGGACTACTGAGTAGGTACCAATGCATACCAAACACTGCCCCATCCCGCACCCAGCGGCACCAGGCAGCCCTTACAACTATTCAGCAAACGAGTTGTCATTATCCCCATTTTATAGATGTGGAAACCGAGGCTCACAGGGTTAAGTTGGCTCATAAGTGATGAAGGGTATGACCTATTTTCAGAAAGACCTCCTGGGCTTCACTCATGTGAAGATTGTTTGCAAAAGCCTGAAGGAAGGTTTCCCCAGCTGTCAGCTGTGGGCTCCAGGCCCCTAGACCCACTTAGCTTTGCAATAGGCTTTCCTGTCCCTGTGGAGATGCCCTCTGACTTCGGCTGCTGGCCTTCCTGTTCTCCCAATCCCCTCTCTTGCTCCCATCCCACGAGTTCTATTCATTGTCTCACCTTCGTGCCCAAGGACATAAACACGACTTTCATGCCTACCTGCATAGTATTACAATGGAATGACTTGTCAAATTTATGTCACAGGTTATAGGTCACAAAGTATTTTCACAATTATAATCTTATTTGATTCTCACTCATCCTATAAGATAGGTGATTTTATTATTCCAATTTTATAGATGGAGATGTGAACAGTCAGAGCGGGATTTACCCCAAAGAGGGTACATTTCCCACTATTTTCTCCAAGCAGGCTTTTATCCTGAAACTTTACTTTGGCTAGTTTCCTTTCAGAAAATCTGCTTCCCTATCTTTCCTTTTTTCCTCCCAGGTCTTTAGTCTGTAAAAGCCCTGCACGTGCTCTTCCTACGTGAAGCCTCACCTGAAGGTTCCAGTCCACCCAGGCCTCACCTTTCCCCAAGCTCCTGCTCTGGTTCTCCCTGGGGCCCCCAGCCGGCATGCGCAGCCTGATGCCTGGGGAGGTGGTGCCTATGGTGGGGAGGGCACTGTGGGGGACAGGCCTGAGTTCCGGGGCATCCTTTACTGCCTGTGTGAATCTGACCAACCTACTGAATCCCTAAAGCCTCTCTGAGGTTTTACCAATCCACTTACTATTCAGCACTTACATCAGAGGGTCTTTGTGCAGATTGAACCACTGACTCCTGCTGTGCTTAAGGCTGTGAGTGCACCTTGAGAACAGGGCTCCTGCCTGCACTCTCCCAAAGTACCCCTGACCATGCAGCTGATAACCATTCTGTTTCAGAAGCCTGAATCCTGGGGCAGTGCCAGTGGCTCAGTAGGTAGGGCGCCAGCCCCATATACCAAAGGTGGCAGGTTCAAAACTGGCCCTGGTCAAACTGCAACAAAAAAAATAGCCGGGTGTTGTGGTGAGTTCCTGTGGTCCCAGCTACTTGGGAGGCTGAGGCAAGAGAATTGCCTAAGCCCAGGAGTTGGAGGTTGCTGTGAGGTGACACCACAGCACTTTACCTAGGGCGATAACAACAACGAAAAGATCAAAAAGGGAGGATGGAGGTGGGGGACCCAGGCCTATGCTCACCCATCCCTTTACCCCACCCCTAGCCCCCACCTAGCATTTTCTCTCTGGGAACCTGCGCAGGGAAAAGAAGCTTTGGAAACAGTAGGTCAGAGGTATGTCCAGGCTCAGACTCACTTTCAAACTAAGGTTTGCTGCTCACCCTTCCGGAGCCTCGATGTGCACATTTGGAAAATGGGAATGTCAGATCCTTGGGAGGATGATTGGAATGAGACATGAGAAAAGATTCTGTGGAATTCCAAGCATTTTCCAGGCTTAGCAGCCATCTCTGTTATAAAACCTGCCCGCTGGTCACCTCCAGGCCTCCTGATCCCCAAACTGAACACCTTTTCTCTGTGAGAAGCACTCCCACCTGCCTTCTCCCCTTCTCCAGCCACAGGAACGCTTATTGCCTCAGCACTTGGCACAGAATCCCCAAAGCATTCTTCTCCCTCCTTTGGGCTGTCTTAATCCTTTCTTTTGCCTTTTTGCTGCTTTTAAAGTCTTCGTATTTAGGATAATCTGCCCTGCAGTCCTGGTGTCAGCTGAGTTCTTACCGTATTCCCTGTACCACACTACCGGCTTTACACACACTGTCTCACGATGTCTTCAGAGTGCCCCGATGAGGTAGGTACTGCCAACTTTCTTGTTTTGAAAATGAAGAAACTGAGAGGTGAATGGTTAAGTGACTCAGCCAAGGCTGCAGACCTGGTTAGTTGGGCCAGTCAGCGGTGTTTAAACCAGGAACACCTAACTGTATAAGCCTCGTTTTCAGCCTCCTATTACACTGCTTCCCCGCAGAGCTGGCTACGCCCAGGCCCCGCCCCCTTTTCTTTCTTTCTGTTTTTATTTTAAGGAATTGGCTCATGTGATGTGGGGCTGGAAAATCCAAAATCTGTAGACCAGGCCAGCAGGCTGGAAGCTCTCAGGCTGGAGTTGACGCTGCAGTCTGGAGTCTGCCCTCCTTACTAATTAGGCTGTGAACTCCTTGAGGACAAGGGGCATGTCTCCACCATCTGAGTTTCCCACAGCACAGGGTGCCCGGCAGGGCCTCTGAGCAGGAAACAAAAGGCATGGCTTCTAGGCCTGACTGTGCGTCACTGATCTATTAGCTGTGTGACTTCGGCAATAGGACTGTGTTTGTCTAATTGGTCATGAGGATTGGATGACATCACATATCTGAAAGCCTGGGGTGTCAGGAACATGGGAACGCTTGCATCCCACCAGCCCCTTTCTGCCTGAGCCGCTGCTGTCTGTCTGGAGACCGAGGGTGCTGGAGCCCCCAGAGCACCAGCAGGGCCTCCCGCCCACAGCACGCCTCTGTCAGTCTGGGGCTTGCAGTCTGGGACCCGCTGGAGCTTTGTGACCCCTTTCCTTTTATATGCTCCATGTGGGGGGAGTTGCAATTCTCTCCTTTCCTAACTTACTGCCCTGGGGCAGTTGACAGGGCCCTGGTGAGGGGTAACCAGATTTCTGAGAGCTGGGGGAAGGCAGATAGGGGAGCGATGCTGTGCCCAGAGATGCTGGCAGTCCGGTCTCGGCCTGGCCCTGGGCACGGGGAGTGGGGGCAGCACAGAACCTAGGCTTCCCATGCTCTCCGTCCTTGGTATAAACCTTGGCTCTGCTCCTGGCTGGCTTCTCCTGGGCTGGATCCCAATTTTCCCATTTGGAGCATAGGAATCCTCTAGGCTGGTTCCTGGTGGACCCAGACCTGGGGCTCTGAAAGCTGCCTCCCTTCAAACCTCTGTCAGCAACAGCTGTTTATGGGAAAGTCACCACAGCCTGGGAGGAGGAGAGCTGCCCTGGAACCTTCTAGCAGCAGGAGCTGGGGGAGGTGGACTGTGTCCATCCTCAATTGATCTTGAAGTGGGGACAGGGAAGGGCAGTCCTCAGGGGGTTCTGGGGTCTTCTCCAGAAGGGTGAGGCGGGATCTGGTCTTCTGTCTCATCCTCATTCTGCTTGGCCCTAGCTCCGCTTTGGGCCCCTTCATCTGCGTCCTTCCCTTTTCCTACAGCTTTTCAACCAGTTTAAGGCAGCCCCCCTCCCCCCTGACACACACCATGCCTTTATCTCAGGATGGGTGAGATCTGCTCAGTCCAGGGCCTGGCTCTGCTGATCGACCATCACCACCTCCTCCACGGGGCAGCCCCGACCAGCCTGTACCCGCCTGCGCTCTGCTCTGGGCTCCCACAGTACAGATACAAGCCCTTTGTCCAGAGCATTGACCTCAGTTGCCCTTGTATCAGAGGTATTTGTGTGTGGGTACATCTGCCTCTTGCCTGACACAAAGTAGGGCTTAGAACTTGTTAAGTGAGTGAAACTAGTGACATCTGGTGGGCAGCACAAAGAGTTTTGGGCTTGTCAGGGACCTAGGTTCTAGCCCTGGCTGTACAGTGAACTTGCTGTGTGGCATTGAAGCCATCTCTTCCACTCTCTGGGCCTTAGTTTCCAAAACTGTACAATGAGCAGATGTCTAGTTGGCTCCTAAGGTGCCTTCCAGCTCAGGTACTCCAGTTCAGAGCCTCAAGGATGGTTCGCTCTGCCAGGGAAGGAAATAGAATCCCAACAGGACCAGGGCATGCAAAGGCCCTGTGGAGAGAGGGACCATGGTGAGAACAAGGGCCTAAGAGAGGGTCAGCCTGGTGCAGGGGGATATGGGGAGGCAGGGGACGATGGCAGCTAATGCTGCCTGGGAGCTTACGGTGTGCCAGCTGCAAATCTAAATGCTTACCACATTTAATTCTCGCAACAACCCCAGGAGATAGGCACCGTTGTTACCTTTATTATCAGTTTACAGATGCAGAAACTGAGATACAGAGGGATTCAAAAAGTCACTTGCCCAAGGTCATACTGGCAATAGTGGCAGAGTCTGGCCGTGAATTTAGACAATATGACTAGAACTCATTCCATAGCTGACTGGCATCAAACCGTAAAGATACTCAAACTCCGCATTAAGTAGGTGTATGCTTACTCTAAAATCAAGGGGAAGGCTGGCTGCAGCGGCTCGCGCCTGTAATCCTGGCACTCTGGGAGTCCGAGGGGGTGGATCACTTGAGTTCACAAGTTTGAGACCAGCCTGAGCCAGACTGAGACCAGGTGCTGTGGTGGGTGCTTGTAGTCCTAGCTATTCGGGAGGCTGAGGCAAGAGTATCACGTGAGCCCAGGAGTTTGAGTTTGCTATGAACTGAACAAAGTGAGACTCTGTCTCAAGAAATAAAATAAAATAAAACCAATGGGAAGTTATTGGTGGGTTAGGCAGGAGATGATGTGGCTGGGTATGTTTTACAAAAATAGATCTGACTGTAGTGTGGACTAGCAAGGAATTGGAGTGTAGTATATAATAGTTAGGAAGCTGTGATATTTGAACTTGACAGTTATAATGGAAACTTGTTCTGGGCTGGGGGAAGGGATGCTGGAGAATTAAGAGGATTCAGTAAATAAAATTCACAGGATTTAGTGATGAATAGGACATAAGGAGGGAGGGAGAGGGGAGTTTCTGTAGGGCTGATATTACATGGGGTGCAATGGAACAGAACCAGGATTCTAGAAAAGGCAGGGAGCTGACGAGATGGTGAGCTGGAGGGCCTGCTGAGCACAGGGCCCTATGAAATATTCCAAGGATGTCAGGTGGCAGGTGGATATATGGATCTGGGTGAAAGATTTGTGCCTTATTTGCAATTGGTAATTAATGCCAGGGGAACACATGAACTCAGCCGGGGACAAAGTAAGGCACAAGAAGGTCCAGGACTCCAAGCTGTAATGGGCCGTCAGTGGAGGAGAAGTCTGGAGGAGACCCAAACCGAGTGGCCAGAGAAAGCCAGTGGGTGTCCCTGAAGCCACAGGAGGAGAGTGGTGAGCAAGGACGGGTGTGGCTAAAAATAGGCTCACAGGGCTGTTAGTAGGGGCTGTTTTGGTGGATCAGAGGGGCGGGAATCCAGACAGGGATGGGCTGAGCACTTACGGGAGGTGGGGAGAGGAAAACAGCTATTTTGAGAATTGAGGCTGTGAAGGAGAAGAAAGAGGGAGATAGTTGGAGGGAAATGGAGGCGAAAGGTTTTTCCTTCCTTCCTTCATCTTCCTTCCTTCCTTCCTTCCTTCCTTCCTTCCTTCCTTCCTTCCTTCCTTCCTTCCTTCCTTCCTTCCTTCCTTCCTTCCTTCCTTCCGAAGAGAGGGAGTTGAGCACATCTAAAGGCTTAGCAGTTCTAGGACTGGGCTGACCACCGTCAGATGCCCGGGAGGGTAGGAGCTCGCAGAGTGGTGTGTGCCGGGGGGAGGGCCCCTCCCATGGAGCAGGACAGGGAAAGGCAGGGCGAGAGTGGGTGTTGGTGGCTCGTGCCCCTGGTGATGGAAGTTGAGAGACTTACTTCCTTCATGGTGATTGTTCCTATCTCTGACACGCGGGAAGCAGGGACCTCTGCTGACAGCTGGGGATGAGAAGAGGTTTGAAACCATGAGGAAAATGGAGAAGGTTTAAGTTTATTATAGAAAATGAGAAGGAGCTGACCAGGGAAACTGAGAGGATTTCAGGGAAGAAGTAGAGGACGTCCAATGGCAGGAGATGGTGACCTTGCAGGGGGCCGGTGTGTGAATCAGTGCCAATGGGGGACTGGCGGCACAAGAGCACAGTGAGCCCCCAGAGCCCAGCCAGGGTGGGCTGGACTTGCTCTGTCTGGACAGAGGGCTCTGTTCCCAGAGTGCCAGGAGGACCAGGGTTCAGACAGAGGGAGAGGCTGCCTGCAGTTAGGTTGGGCACAAATGAGAAAGATGGCTTTGTAACGCCTGTTACCTCCACAGCCCCTGCTAACGTTTTGTTCCTGGGCCTCTGCGATGCTCAGGGACTGAGGGCCACTGCGCTCAGGTGGGCAGCTCCTCTGCTGCCCTTCCTTCAGCGTGACTTTGCTATAAAACGTTTACCAGAGTTATCTTAAATATCTTACATATTAAATTCCTTTCTTTTAGGAATGAACAGGGTATAGCTTAGAAACAGAGAAAACAAAAGTATTTGCTAGATGCCCCTCCTCTGGCCCTCTTCCTGGCTGACAGGATGCCTCCCCCTTGAAGCTCTTACTCAGGTCCCCCAGCTGAGGCTGAGTTCTGTGGGGGTGGGGGGGGTAGAGAACATGTGCACTCACTCGTACCAGGGGGTGCTTGAAACATTGGCTTGTATACATGTGTATTAGGGCCTCAGAAAGTGCTCATTAAATGTACGAAAGCTAAGGAAATGCCTGTAGCAAAAATAAAGTGGCGCTAAGTACACCGAGACTTCGCCTCCCTGTGATCCAGCTCTGCTCTCTGACAGCAACAATTGTGAACCCTGAAGTCAGATAAAGACTCAATGAAGAATGGAAATTATCTGAGTCACCTTAACCACTTACCCTTCCCCACTCCTGGTAGAATTTCTTCCCATTACTGAGTTCCCTTAAATGAGGGTTAACAGGACAAATTTGGAGGGTACTTTACATTCAAGGCTTAACAAATTAACTCTATTTATTTATTTAGAAGCAAAGTCTCACTGTCACCCAGGCTAGAGTGCCATGGTGTCATCATAGCTCACAGAAACCTCAAACTCCTGAGCTCAAGCGATCCTCCTGCCTCAGCCTCCTTAATAGCTGGGACTACAGTTGCCCACCATCATGTCCAGCTAGAATAAATTCACTCTAATTTCTGACAGTAAAATAGTGCAAGAGGCTCTGAGGAGAAGATAACCCCAGCCAGTTGTGGCAAGAGTGTAGCAGAGATGAGGCCTGGTGTGAGTGTGTGTGCGCTGGGGGTGGGAGGTTGGCTTTGAGCCCTGCTCCTCGAGGCTCTGGCACCCTTTGGAGAAGAGGCATGTGGACACGGCCCAGAGTTGAACATTCGCCTGGGGGCCCCTCCTGTTCTCACCCTGCCTAGGGCTTTTGATTAAGATCTGCAGCTGGATTTCAGCTGGAACAACCCCTAGCTGAGCGATGCAAAGGCTCTCACCCATGTCTAAGCCGCTCTTGTTTGCCTCATCTGATCTCGTTTGCTCCGTGTGCCTGCTGTGGCGTTCATGTCTGAAGGATGAGTCGTTGCAGGAACTCACTCCTCTTGAAAGGGAGAATTTGGAAAAATTTGAGGAAGAGGTATGGGATAAGTGCCTGTGTGGGCCAGTGCTGGGCATACCGAGGTGAGCAAGGGCACTCCTTGCCCGATGTCTCACCTGCCAACCCCAGGCGGTGATCAGGTGAGGAGTGTTGACGTGGGGCGGGAGGCTTCCCCAGGGAGGTTCTGGCCGATTTTTTTTTGCCAGTGGAGCAGGACAGAAGGACCCTGTGGGTAAGGCATGTGTGTGTGGGGGGGTGGTGAGCAATATGTAGTTTCCCAGGGAATGGTGACGTAAAGAGGGTCACTTCTTAGGCAGAGACATTAGAAAGTGACCTGTGCACTGACGTGGCTGCTCAGTGTGGTCTGAGCACTAATCCTACTAGACTCACCTGGAGTGCTTTTTAGAAAAGTGAATTCTAGGGCTCAGCACCCATAGCATAGTGGTTACGATGCCAGCCACATGCACCAAGGCTGGTGGGTTTGAGCCCAGCCTGGGCCCGCTAAACAACAGTGACAACAACAAAATATAGCCAGGTATAGTGGCGGGCACCTGTAGTCTTAGCTACTTGGGAGGCTGAGGCAAGAGAATTGCTTAAGCCCAAGAGTTTGAGGTTGCTGTGAGCTGTGACGCTACGGCACTCTACCCAGGGAAATATAGTTAGACTCTGTCTCAAAAAAAGAAAAAAAGAAAGAATTCTAGATCATTCTGGAGGTTGGGACCCACTGCCATGGGCTTACTCCTATCCCCACCTTCACCCCTGACTGGCTAAGGACTGAGTGGCAGATTGGCGCTGTGGAGCAGAGAAGTGCTTTCGTCTGCCCAGACAATGCATTCTCATTATGCCCTCCCCAGACAGCACTGACAAAACTCAGGAGGCACATGCAGCCAGTCACGGTGCTCAGGACATGACTCTGGGGCACCTGCCTTTGCCCACTGAGCTTGGCACAGTGAGAAATTGAAACCCTCTTAATCAGGGGCCAATGACCTGAGCGTCTGTGGTTAATGAGGCACTGATCAGTTATTTCCAAGCTCCTTCTTGGGAAATTCTACAAGTTAGTTTAGAATACCCATAGCTGTGCTATCCAGCGAAGTAGCCACTAGTTTATATGTGACTATTTAAATAGAACATATTCATCATCACAGGAAGTTCTACTGAATAGTGTTCAGGAGAAAAATTCTTCTCTTACAGGTGTTACTCAGAAATTTGTCATCGGGTCTCCTGTGTGTGCTGGGAAAAACGGGATAAATTTGCTCCTTGAATGACAAAGCTTAAGGTTGTGTCACATACCTGGACAGCCAATCCATCTGGTTAGTTTGGTTGAGGGGAAAATTATAAACCTGGTTAGTAAATAGTGTCTGTGGCAGTGGTCACATGGCTAGCCTCTGAAAAGTTTCCCTTTTCATCCACTCAGTCATTTTACAAACATTGTGGGGTACCTGTTATGTCTCAGACCCATGTCTAGACGCTGGGAACACAACAGTGACAAGACAGATGAGTTTCTGAGCCCTGTGGAGCTTACAGTCCCATGTGGTCAATTGAAACGGCCAGCATATCCAGAATGGCTTCAAGTTTCTCTCCCAGGACATAGTTCAGCCAACTGGCTGTGACTTTCAATGAAAAGATACAGCAAAATTGTAAAGATTTCAAACAGAGTTTCATGGTCAGCAGTGCACAACTGTACCTGTAAATGTCCTAGGCTTTCTCTATGGGGCTCTGAAACCCAGACGGAGCAGGAGGGAGCCATCTGGACACGTTTAGGGCGACAGAGGTGAGGGAGGGGTGCTGGAGGCGCTCAGGAGGCCACCCCAGGGAGCTCCCCAGGGCAGCCAGAGTAAACAAGAGCCGAGTGGCTGGTGAGATGGTTTGGCTGGAGAGGCTGGTGCTCTGGGGTTCAAAGCTTTGAAGAGAGTCTGCAGGGCAGTAATAATAAACGACTTAGATTTAATTATGCACCACAGACTTTCTAACTGACTTTTGAGGAAGACAGCATTTCTGACATCCAAGTCTGGCAAGAATTTGCCACAGGTGATTTTTCAGGTTTTTTTTTTTTTTTTTTAATAAACTGACATCTTTGTGAGACTCAGGAAATAAACAAGCCCTTTAAAGTGAAGATGGGGTGCGTGTGTATGAGAGAGATGATGACTTTATATTCTAATTCGGAATAAAAGTCTGTGCCTCATCATAAGTATGTCTCAGGCCAGGCGTGCCTGTGATTCCAGCACTCTCAGAGGCCAAGGTTGTGGATTGCTTGAATTCAGGAGTTCAAGACCAGCCTGAGCAAGAGCAAGACCTGTCTCTACTAAAAATAGAAAAATTAGCTGGGCATCACGTGTGGCATGTGCCTATAGTTCCAAGACTTTGAGGTTGCTGTGAGGTAGGCCAATGCCATGGCATTCTACCCAGAAGCAACATAATGAGACTCTGTCAAAAAAAACACAAAAAAAGTACATCTTAAATTATAGCTAAAAAAATTTGGGAGGGCCTCTCATTTGTTTTCTGAAAAATGTATATAGAAACACGAAAAACACGGAGGGTCCTGGGAAAGTAGGGGCTTTTAAAATACACATTTTAGGGAGCCATTCAAAGTAGCAAGGAACACAATTATTTGTGCTGAGAATGGGCTGATTGTTACCAAAATCTTCAACACAAACTACTCCTGAGCCTTTCTTGGGGCCTTGCCATGTGCACAACTCTGCTCCAGCTGCCCAGGAAATACAAAAAGGCAATGAGAAAGATGTGGTGTTGTCTCCACTGCTTGCAGATTTCCAGGAGGGACCGGCAGGAGTCAGACCAAGTGGATAAGGCTGCTCAAAGGAGAAGACGTTGGAGCTGGGTGTAGCATATATAATTTTCAACTGAGGCACCACAACAGAGAAAGGAATTCTACAAACTTCTCTAGTTTATTCAGGCCAGTAGGTTCCACCCTGCCCATTAGAAACTATCTTTAACTTACTATCAATAATAATTATGAAAATCTATCTTGAACTTTTTTTTTTTGCCACTTTAAGAATTATGTTGGATCAGGTTGAGATTTATAACTGTAAACTAGAAATAAAATCCTAAGACCTCTGCTAACTAAAATCTCTAGGCTAACTCCCTCTAACACCTCTCAGCCAAGGGGCCACAGAAACACCTTAATATTGAGCTCCACACCGTGATGGGATGTGGGAGAGGAAGCACAATTATGTGAGTATGATTTCCCTTTGTAAATGTTCATGACTCCTCCCATAGCTTGTTGAATACATATATTTGATGCTCCACTACGTGTATAATCCTGTTCACTGGCCTCTGGCTTGGACTCTGCTTCCCAGCCTGTTAGACTGAAAAGTCAGCGGTCTGAGGTCCGTAGAGGACCCTCACTAGAACCGCATCCTGATCTCAGATAGAGCTCTGAAAAATAAATTTCTGCTGCTTATAAGCCATCCAGTCCATGGCACTTAGTTACAGCAGCCTATGACAGCAGACTTGGTGGGTCTCACACCCATGCTCACTGGGGGAGGTGCATCTTCATCTTCATTAACACCCCTTCCAAGAAGTGTGGGGCAGTGGGGTATTCTGTCCCAGGGGTACATGAGGTGGTTTCACCAGAACAGGTAATGAACACCGAGAAGATTAAAAATAGAGGATGTTCACAGCCCAGTTTGCACTCCCTTCCTACGTAAAGACATCTGTGTGGGGGGTGTGAGTAAGTATAGTTTTTAAAAGCTTCAAAAACAATTCAGAGAAGCACCAAAAGTCAAGAGTTACTGGGAAAGCACTAAAAAGTGGAGCACTATTATCAGCCCCTAAGTTGGAGCAGGGAGGTAGGTACAAATCTGAATAACACACGCCTCTTCAGAAAATTGAATTCCATCTGATCATATTGAATGGGACACAGACACCCAGGAGAGGTGACTGTCTCTGCACCGAGACTCGGGGTTGGCATTCTGCTGGCAGCTCCTTGGATTGCAAAAAGAAGCCATTACAATCATAAGTCACTGCAAGGAATGTTTAAGGTCAGCCTCTTCCACTGGGGTATTGGGCAGATGCCAGGTGACTCGTGGGAGGAACCTGCACTCCCTGAACTTTTCTGTGGCATCAGGGAGGGAAGAGGGAGCCACAGACCTGGCAGTTTGCCAAGTGGTAGGGAGTCATGGGATGTGCCTGGCCAGCTCCGGGAGGCTGCCCAGCCGTGCTGGATTTGCACTCCAGGGTCATTGAAGGACCAAACATTGCTCCAGACATCTTTCTCCAGGTCCATTAATCCTGATGACAAGCTGCAAAATTGCAAAAGGATTACCCTTTGCCAGATCACAAGCATCTATAGTCTGACATTAAACAAACTGAGTTGGCTTTTTTGTGTGTAAATGGCACCCAAATATAGCTAAAGAAAAAGAGAAAAAAAAAAAAAGAAAAAAGAAAAAAAAGAAAGAGGCAGAGGGAAAGAATTGTTGGCTTCCTCTCTAGTTTAAACATCATACCATGACATCTATTGCCTTCATTATCCAAGGATGCTGATTTGGAGCAGGCTTGCCATCTCGTTGCCACCATCCCATTCCCTCCACAAGGTCTTGCCTACTGATCCGTCCCACCAGGGAGCCAGGGAGGAAGGTGACTTCCAGGGCTGCCAGTCTCCAGCTTTATATGGCCACTGTCTCTTCCCATGCCAGGGGTTTGCTTCTGGTCTCCTTCCTACTCCACCATTTAAAGTATTTGATAATTTATCTCAGAAAAACTAGCATTTTGTTTTAAATATGATAGGTGCTTAATTTAGGATTTTAAAAATAACTTGGTTACTATTTTGAGCAATATTTACCTTTTAATTTTGATTTATTTTGGCTGGGGAAGTAGATTAGTTAGAAAGCTGGTTTGGCTGCAATAATCAAGGCCAAGATGGCAGTGACTTAATGAAGGAAGACATTCTTTCTTTCTTGCATAAAGTTCAAGCATAAGCAAGGAGGGCTAATGTGGAAGTCCACAGCGTCCAAAACTCGGGATGCTGCTGTCTTAATGTTCAACCTCCTCAAAGTGCGGCTTCATGCTTGTGGTCCAGGAAGCCCTCAGCTCCAGCCACCACAGCCAAGAGGAAGCTCAGAAGGGAAGGAAAGGGCCCCACCTGTGCTTTCTCGCAGACAGAGCTGGAAGCTGCCTTTTCTCACATTCTATTTTCTAGAACCTTACTAACGCACCACACCTGTTTGTAAGAGAGTCTGAGAAATGAAATCCAGTTGTATGGCATATGTCCAGGCAGCATTCTTCAGGGCAGAGGAGACAGATGTGGGGGTGGCAGCTGGTACCTTCCAACTCCCACCCCTCAAATGACTATTTCCTCTGACTAAGGGCAGTGTTGTATCTTTACAAAGAATTCGCCCCTGGCCTTCCAATATGTCCGTCACTTCTTCAAATATGTCACAGTTATCTCCGTGAACGCTTGCCCATGCACAAAGCTTCGTGATGCCCCAGAGGACACTGCTGGTGCTCAGTTTTTCTCATTGCCCACACCTAGCTCCACCTCCGAGTCCTGTTGTTTCAGAAATGTCCTCCACACCTGGCCTCTTCTCTCCCTCTGCACCACCACTGTCTGAGTTTAAGGTTTTGACATTTCATCTCATTCTCTCCTTCACTGATATATTCACTAAGTAGTTACTGAGCATCCATTCTGTAACAAGTGATGATGTAGGTGCTGAAGAGAAAACCATGATCCCTGACCTTCACCTGCTCACAGTGTAACAGGGCAGACAAAAACACAAGAAAACAAAACCCCTAACTAGAGGTGATGCGCCTGCTACTGAAACCTGCTATTTCTTTTCCAGGCCACCAATCCACCCGATTCTAATACATTCTCTTCACTGGTCCAGAGATATATTCTTTTAAAAAAAGTCTGATTGTATCACTAGTCCTTGTTTAAAAACAACTCCCACCTGCTCCCTCCACCTTTTATAATTAATATAGGGAAGGCAGGGATGATTGTTTTCACAAATGATGTGGTATAAGCACCAACCACCAACAGGTGAGACATGGCCAGTGTGGTTCAGTTGAACCAACCCTACAGGGAAGGGTCCTCCTCCTTTGGCTCCAAACCTACTTCTTCCTCTAAACACCATATTTTATTTTATCTCCTAAAATGCCATGTTCTTCTGGGACCTTTCACAGAACATGCTGTCCCTTCTCATAAGAATGTTCTTATCAGAACGAGTTTTTCTTCTTCTCACCCCCCCCCCCCTTCCTGATACCTGTTTCTTGAATGATTTCTACACTTTAGGCACAAACACTTTACACCATGTAACAGATGCTTTGATTCTCACAATTATGTGATAAAAATATTATTATTATCTCTATTTCATAGATGAGGTTAAATAAATTGTCCCAGGTCACCCAGGCTCACATGCCATTTTCTCTGTGAAACATTTCCAGACACATTCACACAGAGTTAGTTGCATTTTGCTCTGTGTTTCCACAGCACTTTGTACATATTGCTATTATTTACCACATTGTATCATATTCCTCTCCTTCCTGGCAATAGATATCAAAATCATCCCAGCACTTGGCATATGACAGGCACACAGCGTAAGTTTTTGAATGTTGAAGGAATGAGTAAACCCTAAGAAAATGCTTTGTGCTCTGAGAAGATACAAGGTGTAATTTCTATTCTTTTAATTTTGCTGAGGTTTGATTTATATCCTAGGATGTGGTCTATTTTGGAGTACGGACCATGGGCTGATGAGAAAAGTATATGTTCTTTAGCTTTGGGATGGTGTGTTCTGTATGTTTCTATTACTCCCATTTTTTTCTAGGGTCATATTTAAGTCCCTTGTATCTTTGTTTAGTTTCTGTTTAGAGAATCTCTCCAGTTCTGTCAGAGGGGTGTAAAGTCCCGAATTAGATTATTATGGTGTTATGGGATATCATATTGCTCAGACCCATCAAGGTCTGTTTCATAAATCTGGGAGGATTTAAATTGGGTGCATAAATACTTAAAATTGAAATGTCTTCTTGTTAAATTGTTCCTTTGAGTAGTATGAAGTGTCCATCTTTGTCTTTCTTAACTTTAGTTGCTTTAAATCCACTTGTATCTGAAAATAATATTGCAACCCATTCTTTCTTCTGGTTTTCATTTGCTTGAAATACTGTTTCTTCCATCCCTTGACTCTGAGTCTTCATTTGTCTATCAAGGCTAGGTGTGTTTCCTGAAGACAGTATATTAGGTGGTACATTTTTTAAACTGATTGAAGCCAGCTATGACAAACCCACAGCTAATAGTATACTGCATGGAGTAAAACTGAAAGCTTTTCCGCTTAGAACTGAAACCAGACAAGGCTGTTCTCTGTCACCACTACTATTCAACATAGTGTTGGAAGTTCTAGATAATACAATCAGGTAAGAGAAGAAAATAAAGGGCATCCAAATGGGGGTGGAGGAAGTCAAACTCTCACTCTTGGCTGACAATATCATCTTATATTTAGAGAACCCCAAAGACTCTCACAAGACTCCTGGAAGTGATTTAAAAAAAAAAATACAACAGTGTCTCAGGATATAAAATCAATGTCCATAAATCAGAAGCCTTTGTACATGCCAATAACAGCCAAGAAGAGAAGCTAATCAAGGACACAATTCCTTTCACAGTAGCTTAGAAAAATAAGAAATACCTAGGAATATACCTAACAAAAGAGGTGAAGGACCTCTACAAAAAAAATTGCAAAACCCTAAGAAAAGAAATAGCAGAAGATATTAACAAATGGAAGAGCATACAATGCCCATAGCTGGAAAGAATCAACATTGTGAGAATGTCTATACTTCCTAAAGCAATCTACAAATTTAGTGAAATCCCCATTAAAAGACCATATTTTCAATATTTGGAAAAAATTATTCATCATTTTGTATGGAACCAGAAAAAAAACCCTGTATAACCAAGGTAATTCTTAGTAATAAAAATAAAGCCTGAGGCATCGGTCTGCCAGACTTTCAGCTATACTACAAAGCCATAGTGATCAAAATAGCATGGTATTGTCACAAAAATAGAGATACAGACATCTGGAACTGAATAGAAAACCATGAGATGAAACTAGCATCTTACAGCCACCTGATCTTTGACAAACCAAACAAGAGCATACACTTGGGGAAAGAATCTCTGTTTAGTAAATGGTGCTGGGAGAACTGGATAACCACATGTAAAATACTGAAATTGGACCGATACCTTTCTCCACTCACTAAAATTGATTGAAGAGGGATAGAAGATCTAAATCTAAGGCATAAAACAATAAAAATCTTCGAAGAAAGTGTGGGGAAAACACTTGAAGTCATTGGACTGGGGAAAGACTTCATGAAGAAGACTCCAGTGCCAATTGCAACAACAACAAAAATAAACAAATAGGGCTTAATTAAATTTAAAAGCTTCTGCACAGCAAAGGAAACAACAACCAACCACCTTCAGAATGGGAAAAGATATTTGCATGTTATGAATCAGACAAAAGCCTGACAACTAGGATCTACAGGGAACTCAAATTAATCAAAATAAAAAAGCTAACAATCCCTTATATTAATGGGCAAGAGAGATGAATAGAACCTTCTCTAAAGAAGACAGATGAATGGCTAGCATAGTCCCCAATTATCAGAGAAATGCAGATCAAAACCTCTTCAAGCTGCAGATGCTGACATGGATGTGGAGAGAAGGGAACACTCTTACACTGCTGGTGGGACTACAAACTAATACAACCTTTTTGGAAGGAAGTATGGAGTACCTCAAAGTACTCAAATTAGAACTCCCATTTGATCCTGCAATCCCAATAGTAGGTATCTACCCAGAAGAAAAAGAATCCTTCTGTTATAAGGACATTTGCACTAGACTGTTTATCGCAGCTTGATTTACAATCACCAAAACGTGGAAACTCCTTAAATGCCCACCAATCCAGGAATGAATTAACAAGCTGTGGTATATGTATACCATGGAATACTATTCAGCCACTAAAAAAGATGGAGACTTTACATCTTTTGTATTAATCTGGATGGAGTTGAAACATATTTTTCTTAGTAAAGCATCATAAGAGTGGAGAAGCAAGAATCCAACATACTCAATCCTGATATGAGGACAATTGATGATCTAGTACATCAATTGTACTAGGGGGTAGGGGGTGCGGGAATGAGGGAGTGGAGAGAGGGTAAGAGAGGGGGGTTGCCGGCACAGTATATGGCACACCTATTGAAGGCAGGATGCAATTATAACAGGGACTTCACCTAACAAATGCAATCAGTGCAACCTGGTTCTCTGTACCCTCACTGAATCCTCAACAATTAAAAAGAAAAAATGCCATCTTACCTTTGTGCCCCTGCCATCACCTTTTTATCAATAAATTAAATGATTTTCTGCAAGAGTATTTTTCTACCCAGGATAACTTTACACGAAGAAAGAGATGTCAACCACCAAGGCAGTAGGAATTCAGGGACTCTGAAAAGACACAATTCCTTAAAAATAAATTTTTACCCACTGGCAACTTAGAAGCTTACCGGCCAGAATAATACCTCCCTGTTTCAGGTTTTATCTGCTGTTGGGATGCAAGTCTGTCTTAAATATCCATCACCATAAGCTGCTAGTATACACACACTCTGATGTGGGGATGAGGGCTAGTGAGGAAGCTTTGCCAGAGGACGGGTGGAGCCAAGCATGAGAGCGCTGCATGCCCACTGGGGGCTGGTCCAGAAACAAGAAGGGTTGAAGTTGGAGGGGCAGGTGGCAGTGGGGCTGGGGCAGCACTCACCAGGCCAGAGCCAGGTGTTAGGAGGAAAACTAAGCTCATCAAATAGTCTTCCTCCTGCCTCCCATGTTCCCAGCCTGTCTTTATTAAGGTCTTCAGAACAGAAAATTAGAGTTGCTCACTTCAATTTTTACATGACCTAGAATCTCAGCATGGCTTTCTTCCTTACTTTGACAGTCTCTCTCTTTCGGCTTTATAATATTTTAAATGGCAGCCAACAAGAATACTGTGTTTTCCCATAATGAAGTCCACAAGGGAAGATGTAGAGTCCCACTAGTGATTAGAAGCTCCTCACACACGATGTCCCATGCTGTGCTTTAGGTCTCTGTCCCCTCAGAGTGGCACATGGTGGATATTGGATTTGATTTCTCCTGACAAGCCACCATCAAAGCCAGTGAGCAAGACAATGAGAAACGACGTAGATTTGATTATTGTTTTGATATGACACACGTACACATACACTCCCCCAAGTAAAATTGAGGTCCCTATTAAAACTGTAATTTTGTATCTGCATATTTAACTTAGCATAAACAACAAAATTTTTTTATGATCTTCATAATGATCACTTTAAATGACTAAATATGAGATTGGACAATTAAGTTCACGAACTCATCCTAGAAAAAGTGCTATATACCTCATTGCTGAATATCACTACAACTGCCTTTGAAGTGCTCTCTTTGGAAAGCTATGCACCGATTCAAGTGCCTAGTCCACCCTTCAAAGAAATCTTGGAACTCTTTTTCTGGAATGGTCGTCATAGCTGTACGTATACAATTAAGTTCGTGAACTCATCCTAGAAAAAGTGCTTTGAATGGTGGACTAAGTGCAGGTGTTGGTGCACAGCTCCAAGGGAAGTCCTTCAAAGGTGACTGTAGTGATATTCAGCAATGAAGTAGCTAACACTTTTTGGAGGATGATTACTTAATTGTTCTACCTCATATTTACTCTAGAAGATACTCCATAATTAAATTAGATATTTCTTTATAGTTGAACATTAAGGCTATTTTAAAAATGTATAATTATAATTAACTATACAATTTTTGGACTTTATATTAAGAATAGTTTCAAACATAGAAAAATAAAGTATAATAATGAACTCTCAAAACTCATTACCTAGATTCAATAACAATTGACATTTATAATTTTACCTTATGTTTTGCTAAGATGTTTAAAAATAAATAACAGATATCATTTCACTACTAAATACTTCAGTTTCTGTCTCTAAACAATAAAGACACATCTTAATGTCAGTATCAGTATCAGTCCTAATCAAAGTAATATTTGTTCCTTAATATCAACTAATACCTGGTCAGTATTCCAAGTTTCAATTGTTTTTCTAAATGTCCTTTCACCATCTGTTTGCTCAAACCTAAATTTAAACAAGGCCCTTGCACTGCATTTTGTTGTTATGGCTGTTGAGTCTCTTTTAACCTAAAATCCTTTTGTTGTCCTCAATCTTTTTCTCTTCCATTGACTTAGAAAAACTGGGTCAATTTTCAATCAGAATTTTCCATCTTTTGGATTGCTACCAGGAGATGTCATTATAAGCATACATTCCTAATCCTTCTATTTAAATTGATATTTGAATCTAAATTATGTTTTTGGTCAAAAATACAGGGAACTGTATTTAATACTTCCTCAGAGTGTACCTAATGTAAATTTGTTCCACCAACAGTGATAATCAGATCAGTGGGTTTAAGGAGTGGCAGCCCAGTCTGTCCATTTTAAAGCTGTGTTTTTTCCCCTTTAGGTCAGCAAGTAGTCAGTGGGATATTTTGGCATCTTGCAAATATCCACTAGCCTTTGTTTCAGCATCCATTGTTGAACATCACCTAACTCAAATATCTCTGCAGAGTTTGCAAAATGCCAATTTCCATCACTTATTCTATATTTATTAGCTGAAATTTTCTTTGTCTCTATTAATGAAACTTCCTTTATGAAGAAGAGCTTCTCCTTATTAATGAGGGCTGTTTAGTGACCTTGAATTCCAGGTAATGTTGCCGGGTGGTAAACCAACCCAGAGTTAGTGGTGTAAAACACGGATTTGATTATGTTTGTGGATTCTGAGGGTGAGGAATTCAGACAGGCACACTGGGGATGACACATCTCTGTTCTGTGATGTCTGGGCCTCAGCTGGCAAGAGTTGAAGGCTGCAAAGACTCAACAACTGAAAACTCAAATGACCTGGAGGCTCCTCCATGCACTGCACGTCTCTCTTGAGTAAGAATGACTTGAACACTGAACTCAGCTGGGACTGCTAATCAGAGCTCCTGCATATGGATTATCCACGTGGCTTGAGCTTCCTCACAGCATGGCAGCCTCAGGGGAATTGAACTTTTTTACTTAGTCAAGGCAGTCACGAGCCTGCCCAAATACAAGAGAGGTGAGGTAGAGCCCATCTCTTCATGGAGATTGAGGGTCAGAACAGTCACACTGTAGGACAGCACGTGGAATGGGGAATAATGTGCACATCTTTGGAAGATACAGTCTGAGACAAACTGAAAGACAGTTCTTATGGGACAGGAAAGTAAAGGTCTGCTTCTTTCCATTTAACTATCAAAATTTAGAGTAAGAAACCATTGAAATAAATATCATGATTTATGTCAAATTGGGGCACTTTTCTGAGATGTAAGTGTAAGGCTTTCTCATTTTTGGCTGGCAATATTAACACATTGATTTTTAAAAAACGTTCGATGTGGGCTTGACACCCGTAGCACAGTGGTTATGGCGCCAGCCACATGCACCAAGGCTGGCGGGTTCGAATCTGGTGCCAGGTAAACAACAATGACAACTGCAACAAAAAAAATAGCCAGGTATTGTGGTGGGCACCTATAGTCCCAGCTACTCGGGAGGCTGAGGCAAGAGAATTGCTTAAGCCCAAGATTTTGAGGTTGCTGTGACACCACGGTACTCTACCGAGGGTGACATAGTGAGACTGTCTCAAAAATAATAAATAAATAAATAAATAAATAAATAAATAAATAAATAAATAAATTCGATGTGCTTCAATCTGTTCTTTTTGATATACAGATGGTCCCAACTTTGACTCTTGGGAGCTATTACAAGGAGGCTCTGTGTTTCCTTGATCATGCTCTTAACCTTCGACAGCTTCAGAGCTTCTGGCTTAACAATATGTGGCAGGCTTGCATTGATGTTCCTGCTCTATTCCTGGGAACAGCCTTTTCTCCTAGGAGCTCCTATTTCTTTTAATGGGAAATGATATTTAGAAACCAAATGTGAACACTAAGGATGTTTAATAATACAGGGTTGGCATTGATTCCAGGGCTTTTCTGGGGACAAAACAAAGATGGAACTTTAAATTCTTTTTAACAAAAGGTATACGGATGTGCCCTAATAGTTACAATTCAAGTTAAACTATTATAGGATTTTTTAACCTACCGTCTTTGATTTTATACTTTTGTCTTACATTAATTGCAACATAAATATACCATGAAACTAAAAAAACTATCATGACAACAAAATATACTTTCAACATGACAGTGCTAACAGTACTTTTAACCAGGTCATAGCAATAAAAGTTTAATATTCCTTTTAAGCTTTCTGTTGTTGCTATGCCTGTTTTGTTCTTTAAATTTGTACTTAGAATAAATCACATAAGCTCGTATAGTAGATAAAGCATATTCAAAGTACACTCAGATGAATTTTGTTCTTTCTATCCTTTTATGCCATTCCTTCTCATCCTTCAGAAAACCATGTGTGTTAGATTTCAATTCAGCTTCTAGTATTTCTTTTTACAAATGTAAGCAACTACATATGTATAAACATGGGTATTTATAGTCATACTGTCACCTCTCCTTACACAAAAGTATTGTATTTGTGTTTTTTGCAACTTACTTTTTCCTCTTAAGAGTATATCCTGAAGATCGCCCGACAAAACTAGCAGAATTCTTCCCCAACTTTTCCAGGGGTGCATGGACTCCATTGTGTGAGTTCACTGTAGTTTATTTAACCAGTTCACTGATGACTCTAATCTTTTTATTACTAATGTAATCTTGTATTTGTGCTACTGTAACTTTGGGATAGAGTCCCTGAACTAGGATTTCCAGTTCCAAGGTCAATGCATGTGTAATTTTGCTTGAAGTTGTCAGTACTCACCCCCCCCTTCTCAGGGCTGTGCCTCAGCACTCCCAGAAGCGGGGGTGGGGTGGGGGGTTAAGGTGATGCTCGTCCCTCACAGTCTTGTCATCAGACGTGTTATCAAACCTTTGGATTTTTGCCAATCTCATAAGTGAGAGATGGTATCTCAGAGTATTATTTTCAGAGTGAAAAACATGTTCGGGATCTTGATACATAATGCTAAATGCTCAATAAATTTTAACCCTCCAACAAGTTCAATTGTCAATAAATTCTGAGCCTCAAGTATGGACACAATGTTAAATCTGTTTGTCAGTGTTTCTAATTCTGAATATATTATATGATGATATAGGAATTCTTTGCAGTGTTCATGTATAACCAGAATGTCTGTATACAAGTACATTAGCAACCGGCATTTAATCTGCCAACTCATTTCCCACACCTCCACACTGCTTAGCTCTTGTACCAAAGTCCCTCTCCAGTTGTTGGGGGGGGGGGGGTACCAGGTATCTTCTGAGGAGCGAGGGCTCTTCCTCTCCTGCTACCTTATCTACATCCACTATCAGTGAATCCCTAAAGAGGGAGCTTGGATTTGTCGCCAACAGGGCAAATGCCCTTTATGAGATTGTTACATCCCTGGACTGCCTGCCCACTGCTTCCCTAAATCCCCTGAGGGCGCTGCTTCCTTTGTCTGTGGGGCACCAAAGCTGTGTTGTGTTCTCCACAGAGATGAGAAGCTGCAGCGCCCTTACCCTGTCTTCAGGTCCTTAGTGGTGTGCTTGTGCTGTGGGTTAGAGCCCCTCAGGGAGACCATCCCTGCATTCCTCCCCACACCGTGCTGTCCTCCCCATTGCCCAATATGCCCAATGTGGGTTGTGAACTCATCACGAAGCTTTCCCATTCAGTTCTTCCAGACCCCCCTGAAAATAAATGCATGTAATAAATGTGGGGAGTTGGGCTAGGATAAATAGCATGGCTCATTGATTTTGCTGATGCAACAGGCTGAATCCAAATTTCTCTGCTTTAATATGATAGATACAGAGTTCATACAAGATAGATTATTGGTCAACTATTCAAATAACAAGAATTTACTGAGTGCCTAAACATTACTCTAGGAAATAGGGATTGGATGATAAAGAAAATGAAGTTCTTGCCTCATGGAGCTTACCTTCGGATGGCAATAGACTGATAACTAACAAAGGTATAAATAAGTCAGAACAGCAGACAGTTGTGAGTCTTATAAAGAAAAGTGGGTCAGGGTAAGGGAATAAAGAGTGACAAGGGGGTGTGGCTGTTTTACATAGGGCTGGGGGGCCCCTAGAGGAAATGAGGAGAGACAGAGGCAGAAAGACAGAGAGGCAGAGAGAGATGAAGGAGAAGAGCAAAGACACAGGACCTGGTGACCAAGACTCGGCTGGACACACTGGAGGCCCAGCAAGGAGGTCAGTGGGGGGGGGGGGTCAGGGAGGGAGGGATTGGAGATGGGGTCAGAGAGGGAGCCAGGGGAGCGCTTTGGGCCTTGTAGATAAGCGCTGTGTATTTTGTTGCAAGAAGTCTCTGGAGTGTTTTGGGCAGCACGGTAAATTCCCTAATTTACTTTGAAATATGATTATTGTAGTTACAGTGTAGTGACCCATCTGAAGAGGGACAGAGGTGGAATCGGTGAGGCCAGTTGGGAGGTTATTACTGTGGCCTATGCTAGGTTTTCCAGTAGAATTCAAATTGAAACTATTCTGTCCCACTTTACCCATAATCCTTTCTTTCTTTCTTTCTTTCTTTTTCTTTCTTTCTTTCTTTCTTTCTTTCTTTCTTTCTTTCTTTCTTTCTTTCTTTTTTTTTTTTTTTTTAAAGAGATGGGGTCTCACTATGTTGCCCAGGCTGGAGAGCAGTGGCTATTCACAGGCACTATCCCATTACTGATCAGCACCAGAGTTTTGACCTGCTCCGTTTCCAACCTGGGCCGGTTCACCCCTCCTTAGGGAACCTGGTGGTTCCCCACTCTTGGGAGGTCACCATATTGATGCTGAACTTTGTGCAGACACCCGATCGGCACACCCACTACAGCCCAGAACTCCTGGACTCAAGCGATCCTCCTTTCTCAGCCTCAGCCTCCTTTCTCAGCTAGGACTACAGGCATGCACCACCACCCATAATACTTTTAAGAGGTTATTTATTTATTCAACGAATATCCATTTTACACCTAGTATGTGCTACACACTATTCTTGGAGCTGGAAATACATCAATAAATAGCAGAAATCAAAATAACAATTTCTTCTTTTTGGAGTTTTAGGTTTGGGAGGCAAGGGAAAGCAGACTGAATAAATAAATAAATCCTATGTCAGACAAGGTTAAATGCCAAGGAGAGAAATCAAACAAAGAAGAGCTTGGTTAGGGAGTGTGGGTATTGGGGGTGTTTGGTGTTAGAGAATGTGGGTAGGGGAGGCCTCACTGCAAATGTCCTTTGAGGGACTTGTCACATTATACAGCTTGACTTCTTATTTAGAAAATATAGCTATTCATGTAGCCATTCAACAAATATGCATTGAACCCCTACTGTGTAGGGTGCTGGGCATACAAATGTGGATGAAATCGTATGTTCTCAGTCTTCACAAAGATTACAGTTCTGGTGGGGAGAAAAAATTACCAAGTTATCACAAAAATAAATGTAAAAGAAAAACTATGTGTTTAAGTTGAAGCCCATGGTATTACGACAACATATAGAATTGTAGAAGAATTTTAACCCAATCAAAACAGGGATGAAGTCCTTGAGCTAAGAGCTGAAGAATGAATACATTTTAATTAAACCAAAGAGATGGAAGACCACACTTCCTAGATGCACTGGGCTCTTGAGGCCATCTGGTGGGGAGGGACAGAACATGCAAAACTGGGAAGTCTCAGGTGGGTGGGGGATGGGGAACAGTGTCCTGGGAGGTTTCTGGGTTTAAGTTACATAACGAGGAAGCTGTTGATGTGCAAGCCTTGTTTTTTGTTTTTGTCTTTAATGGTGGGATTTATTTTCCTTTATAGTCAACAGTAAGAGGACTTCTCTACCAGGGAGTCAAACCTGGGAGATCATGAGAAGAATATATGAGATTCCAAGATCTCTGACAGTAACACTTCATCTGACACAACACTTTGATCTTTAAATTTTAAAGATTAATGCAACACAAGACATCAGGACTTAATTTTCTAACTGGGGTATGGTGAGTCTGAACAAAGGCCAATGGAAAAGGTTTGTAAAAAAAGGATTATAAATTTGTAAGATACAGAGAGGGTGGTTATTGACTTTGGTTGTTACCCTCATTGAAAACTACTTTTTATTTGTTTCTAAGAATATGAGTTTCATGAAGAGTTAGAGCCACTTTGCTGTGTGGATGGTGAGGGCCTAGAGCTGAGCTTAGTGTCCTAGGAGATAGGAATGATGGCCAACCAGGTCCTATTTGTTACACATTACTTAACATGTAGCATGCAATGACAACAGAAGTTGTATTTTAAGTAGTATCAACCATTTATCCAATTCTTTTGCTATTTTCACATTTATGTCACTATTTTTTAGTTTATCTTTTAATCTTTTTAAAAGTTTTTTTATTCAAATGAAATCATACACAGTTCTCAAGGGTAGGAAGACAGTGGGCTGCTGTAATGGAAGGGATTGGGGGAGAGAGTCTTGGTCCCTATTTCCTCAGTCACCTCCTTGCCCTAGTCATGACTTCTGAGGCCCCAGCGTGGAGATCTAAGGTTCTGCCAAACACAATTTGGAAACCCCTAACCCTTCTACCACCTTACAAAGGCCTTACTGGTGATTCAGAGTACAAAGTTTATTTACCTTACGTGCAGCCACTGAAACTTAATTCCTTTTCTAGATAGGCTTCCATGGAGTTATCTCAACATTTCCCAAGACACCCCTTTATTCACTGAATCTGGGAAGCACTGGGATTCCTTTCCAGCTCCCACTCGGCCAGACTTGTATGCTATCTCTACTCCCTCAGAGCTGGTTTGCTCTCCTGATCACCATTTCCTTGCCTTCTGCCTGCTGAAGGCATCCAACCAATTGGGTGTGGCGGAAAGAATTATGAAGACTTTGAAATATGCGAAGATGATGACTCCTTGTCCTATCTAGGGCATTTTTCCAAGTGTGTGTCAATAATTTTGTGTGTCAATTTGACCAGATTAAGGGATACCCATACCCAGATAGCAGGTAAAACATTACTTTTGGGTGTATCTGTGGGGATGTTTCTGGAAGAGGTTAGCATTTGAATCAGTAGACCGAGTAAAGATTATTCTCCCCAGCATGGATGGGTATCTTTCAATTCAGTGAGGAGCTGAGTAGAAGGGCAAGTTCTCTCTCCTTGAGCTGGGACATTCATCTTCTCCCACCTTGGTCATCAGCGCTCCTGGTTTGTGGGCCTTCCTATGTGGACTGGGACCAATTCCATGGCCTCTGTGGTTGTCAGGACTTTGGGGTTGGATTGGAACTGCACCACTGGCTTTTCTGGACTCCAGTTTATAGACAAAGACATGTGGGGCTGCTCAGCCTCCATAACTGTGTGAGCCAAACCCTCATATAAACCCCTCTCCCTATTTCTCTGCATCTGTACTATTTATTCTGCTTCTCTGGAGAACCCCGACTAAAATGCCTTTCATTGTCTTTGAGCTTCTTTTTTAAACTCTGTAAATTGTAGATACTTACAGTAATAAAATAAAAATGATCCTTGTCCATAGAGATGAAGTGTATGTCACCTTGAGAAGCAGTTGATTATTCCCCTGTGGATATGGGCCACTTTTAAACTTAGCTGTGAGTTTGTTTCAGGTTCCTCCTGCTCTCTGTATGTGCGTGTTCTTTGAACTCTCCTTTTTGAGATTGTTGCATCTGATTGGTTCTCTCTTTAATGAGTTAAAACATTTTTGACATGTGTTCATTTTATAGGTATATGAAAATTGTGGTTTTTAGATTAAAAAATACATCCTTGAAGGGGCTGTAACTGAAGCCTGCAAAGCTCCCTATTAAAAGAGCAGAAACCTCCGATGTTGTCAGAGATGGCGAGAGAAGACAGAACTGACCTCTTTTTCACGGGAATGAACCATTTGGGTTTTTCTTCCTTAATCTCAATCTTCTCTTCCCTTGTTAGAAAGTTACTTCCAATCCCTGTTAGGTTCTCTGGGGACCTCTGCCTCAGTCTTCCAGGCCTTCTGAGCAGCTTCCCTGTCTCTCAACTTTATTATAATTAATTAATGTGCCATACATATGAGGCCAGGCAAGTCTGGGTGTGTTTCGAAGCATGAAGTGACCACCAGAAGCCCAGCTGCAGAAGACCTAGAAGTCACTTGGGACAATCCAAACCAAGGGCAGAAAGAAGAAGGCGTAATGAGCATTAACCAGAAAAGGAAAAAAAGATCTTCAATTTTAGCACAGACAGGCATTTGAGAGCAGAGTTCAGGGTCTGCCACCTGGATATTTATCTCCCAGTCCCACCTCTGGTGGATTCACCCGTGAGTTGTAGGAAGAGCACAGGAACTGAAAGTGAAACCCAAGCAAGCAGCTGTGCTCAAGGTCCGTCAGACAGGGCGGCGTGGCAGGCAGAGTGCTGCTCCAGAGGGGAGGATGCTGGTCTCCTCCTCAGCCCTGACCACTTCCTGGCATTGGTCCTGAGGGCTCTGGGACTTCAGACAGGAATGCCTAGTGTAGCAGCAGCCAGGCCCAGAAGGGCACCGCTCACTGCCAGAAGAGACATTTGGCAACATTTTAGGGGACTAGAAGATCTGAGCAATAAAGCAGTGACATGTGAATTATGACTATGACTGTGATATTATTATGTGATCCACTATCCACAGACTGGACACACATGGAAAATTTGGATTCAGTTTTTCCTTCAGCAGAAGTTTGTTTTTTGTTTGTGTATATGTGTGTGTATTTTTAAAAATTTGTATACATTTAACAGGTAAAAGCGCACATGTATCGCATGGATCTATTGCATCGTGGTAAAGCCTGGGTTTTCAGTGCGACCATCACCTGAATAATGAACACTCCTCACCACCCCTCCCATCCTTCTACGCTTCCTGGTCTCCAGTTTCATCACCCCACGTGTACACTCTGGGTCCACGTGTACACACTATTTAGCTCCCACTTGTGAGAACATGTGGTATTTGACTTTCTGTTTCTGAGTTATTTCACTCAAAATAATGACCTCTAGTTCCCTCCATGCTGCTGCAAAAGACCTGAATTCATTCTTTCTCATGACTGGATAGTATTCTTGCGAGTGCGTGTGAGTGTGTGTGTGTGTGTGTATGTGTGTTTTATCACCCATCTCTATCCGATCACCCACTGTTGGACACGAGTTAACTCCATATCCTGGATGGTGTGAATAGTGCAGTGATGAACTTAGAGCGCCAGGGTCTTTTTGATATAATGATTTTTTTCCCTTGGGTAGACACCCACTAATGGGATTCTGGATCAAATGGTAGGTCTATGTTTAGTTCTTTGAGAAATATCCCTGCTGCTTTCCACAGAGGGTGTGCTAACGTTCATTCTCACTGACAGCGTGTCAGCGCTCCCTTTTCTCCACATCCTCACCAACATGCTATTTTTTGACTTTTTAATGATAACCATCCTGATTGAGATAAGAGAATATCTCATAGTGGTTTAAATGCACATTTCTCTAATGATTAATGATGTTAAACTTTTTTTTCATATGTTTGTTTGCCATTTGTAGTCTGTTAAAAATGTTTATTCATATCTTTGCCAACTTTTAAATTATTTGAATTCCTTACAAGTTCTGGATATTAGTCACCTGTTTGTTTTTAAGCACTTACAATGTCACTGAGTATAGACTTACAATCGACCAAATCTGCTTCCATGTAAGTTTCTCCTGGTGCTCCTACATCTGTCCTGTCACCCATCACCTCCCTTAAAAGTTTTGGGTAAAAATATCTCAATTAGTCACATTCCTTTCTTGCAAAATTACAGAGACCCAGTTCAAACTGGATTAAGCAAAAGGGGGTATGTACTGATTGTGTAATGGGGAGGTGAGGGAAGGCTCGGGTTCAGCAGGGTCAAGTAATGCCGTTAGTTTGATCCCTCCCCACTCACCTCGCAGCCTAGGTTTCTCTGTGTTGACCTTATTCTCAGAAAAGATCTCTCCTCCAGATGATAAAAACAGCTCCTAGCAGCTTAAGGAGAAAGACTTTTTTCCCCAGCATCTATGCGTTTTTCTGAACTCTGGTCCTTCATGAAGATCACATGTCCACGCTCCCCTAGTCGGTATGTCCAGCAATAAGGTTCTCTGGCCGTCTTGGGGTCACGTTTCCATCTCCTCAGTGAGTGTCATGTGATTGACAGCCCCCTTAGAGCTTTGCAAACACTGTCTGCTGTCCACTCCCTAAAGGTATCAGTTCTCTAGGACCCTGTCCTGAGTGAGCATGGATTCTGTAGCCAAACTGCCTTGCCTTAAATTTTAGCTCCATTATTCCCTCGCTATGTGACTTGGGGAAATTACTCTAGCCTTCAATTTTCTCTTCTGTAAAACTAGGATGGTAATAGTACCTACCTCATGGATTATGAAAATTAACTAAGTAGCATGTACAAAACAGTTAAGTGTCTGGCATGTAGGATGTGCTATGTTAAGTGTTAGCTGCTATTATTATTGTTATTATTATTTTTATTACCACCATGGCTTCAGGGTCAGTGAACCTTGGCCAAGAACTTAAACTCCATGTATTTGAAAGAAAATGCAAAAGAAAAAAAGGAGCATAGTTCATACTGGTATTTAAGTCCCTGAATGTGTCTATAACAGAGAAAACATAATGGAGCCACTTTTACCAGTAGATCTGCAGGAATTTACCACTGCTGCACAGCTTAAGATTGTTAAATAGACTATGTCCTAGTTAGAAAGCTTGGGTTTTAGACTTCAAACAGGATCTCTTTTTATTAAGCAATGATGAATGACATTTTCTGCATTCACTAAATTGTAGCTCAGCATTCTAAAGACCTTATACGCATCTAGCCCTCATCCTGATTAGTCATGGCAGTTAAAAATCTGAGAAAGACAAGCATCCTTTGTCAACTTTTCCATTATAGATCTTTTTTGTTAGAGTTTGGTACAACTGTATCAGCTTTGAAATATATAAATCCAATTAAAGTGTGTCTGGCTTCTTAGAAAACAAAGGGGGGATTTGTCTCTGAGAGCAGCTTTGTCGTTTTATGTTCTTTACCAAACCACTTGACTTCTTGCCACCTCATTTCTAGAGGTTAAGTTGTGGGTCATGGTAGTGGCCGACCTGCCATGCAGTTAGAAATCCCAGCTTGTGTTGGAAGCAAGCTAACTTGGAAACCAAACCCACACAGAAGGAGGCGCGGGAGCCTACTCGGGGCCAACACTCCAAAGATGTGTTTTAGGAATTAGAAGTTCTTGATAGGATAGCGAAGGTAACCAGCTCAGTGTCTATTTCATTTTTCTGTGATAATAAGCATAGAAGTGCCCATATTCAAACCAGAAAATAAATGATTTACTTTGGTAACATGCCCTGCTACCAGACATCACCCAGACTTACTTACACACCTGACAATGCCATACATTTGCTTCTTAAATTTCCACCAAGGTCCATGAGCAACAAGAACCTCACAAAGTTTTTCCAGGGAGGCACATTTAAAAACAAGTTATTTGTCATTTCCCAAGGGTGTGAGCAGCCTTATCTTAGACGCTCTGTGTCTTATACTACAACCGGGACCTGACCAGAGAGACAGAGACAGATGGAGGAATCATGACTGTCTAAGCCCCAGCTGTTTGAGTCTTCCTGGCCTGGGCTCCAGATGAGCAAGTCTCAAGGTGATCCTGGGCCCCAACCTGTCAGCAGTGACGTTCAGCGCTGAGTGGAACAGAGATGAGCTGTCTCCTCTGCGGTCAGATGACAGATACATAACAAAAGGAATTTTGTTGTTATTTTAACCAGCTTACTTTGGGGCTGGTTTGTTGTATAGAGAGAGATAGTAAGAGCAAGAGCAATGAGGATAAAAATACCTGCTGTGCATGTAAGGTTGGGTGAAACAATGAGTGTCTACAAAAACACTTTGTAAATTTTAAAGTATTATATAAATGCAAATAGTTTTTAATTTTTTTATGCAAACCATTATTAAAAGAAGACTTGAGTAAGACAAGTCTTAGGACAATACAAGGTCAGACAATTAAGTGGGGGAACTCATCCTAGAAAAAGTGCTACGTACCTCATTGATGAATATCGCTGTGATCACCTTCAAAGAACTCCCCTTGGGAAGCTCTGCACCCATGCCAGTGCCTCATCCACCCTTCACAGCAATTTTGGGACACTTTTTCTGGAATGGCCATCAGAGCTGTCATCGTACTGGGTCTCACAATTAAGTTCGTGAACTCATCCTAGAAAAGGTGCTTTGAAGGGTGGGCTAGATGCTGGCATTGGTACACAGCAGCCCAAGGGAAGTCTTTCAGTGACTGTGGTGATATTCAGCAACGAGGTATGCAGCAGTTTTCCCAGGATGAGTTTACGAACTTCACCGTTCAACTTCATGTCTATATGTATGTGACAGAGTTTCCAGTTGTCCCATGAAGGAGTTTGGTTACTACAGCTGCTGACTTTGGCTGGGCTTCTCCTGTGCTCCTGGTTCAGTAACAAATACAGACAGGCTAGAACAGATTCCTGAAAATTATGGCATATTTTATACTGAACAAATACTTAATTTAAAAGTACAATTGGGCAATTCACAGTATAGCCTAAGGATTCATAAAAAGTTAATTCTTGGTGATGCCACCGATGGCACAGCCTAATAATCAGACGCACACGTTTAAGGTGGCACAAGTGATATCTTGTTCCATCAGTTTCTCTGTGACTACATAAACCCACTTGGAAATAACCTCAAGAGTGTGAATTTGAGGCTGCTGTGAAATGTGAGTCCTGGCCCAGTGGGTCTGTGACGGTGCTGGGCTGGACGCCCTGGTCTGGTGCGCCCAGTTCCCGTGGTCTGACCCTCCAGTGCCAGGGGGCTGAGTGACCCCAGGAGATGGTTTTTCTGGAGCAGCACCTGCTGCCTTTTGAGTTCTGGGCTTCCTCCCTCATAACCCCACAATCCCACAACCCACAGACCTGTCCTGCACTGCCCAGTCTAGGGAGCTAAAAAGCCTGTTATCCCCGTTTTTCTCCTTTCCCAGGCCTCCTCCTACTAGCCTCAAAAGTTGCTCTGGGAGCCATTGTCCCTTCTGCTCAGCGCCATCTAGTCCCTCCTAGTGTAAACAACACCGCAACCAGAACAATTAACATTTGTACAGTGAACTGCAGTTCTCAGAACCTTTCACAGACATTCTCTTATCTGAGTCTCACGGCAAAGAAATCATTCTTGTTCTAATTTCTATTATTATAATTTCGAGCTTATATGGGAGGAACTCAGGCTCTTAAAGGTGAAGTGACTTGTCTGAGATCAAATAATCTATAAATGGAGGGGCTGGGACACAAGTGCAAGGTATTCTGAGGCTGACCCCCATGTTCCTCCCCATCTGTCAAGCCGCACTCCTGTGGGTAGACAGAGCGGCACCTCTCTTCATACACAAGTAATTATCGCGATGATTGCTGCCATTGCTCACCAGCTTGGGTTCATTCAATGTGCCTTCGTTTTCTTTCCCATGAAAATAATTTTATATTTACAAATGGGATTATGTAGTGGAAACCTACTGGGAATTATATACTTTAAATCTCAGTTTATATATTTGTTCCTAGTTTGTCTACATTTCAAACAGAATAATAATATAATAGTTATTGTAATTGCAATAATAGTAAACAATGAAAGGTTATGTTAGGTATATAACTATAAATTTTAACATCCATTAATTTTTGCAAAAGCCCAAGAAGTTAAACAATGTAGATATGCCCATTTTTATAAGGTACCTGAAAGGTTTTATCATAGAGGAATAAGAGGTTCAAGGCCTCAAAGACCTCATATTCTCTTACCAAGGGGAAGTTGCCTTATGATTTGTACTAAAGGTTTGAACTGTGTCCTGTGCCCTTTCAGTACAACTTGGGATGGGAGAGGGAGGGGTGAGTGAATTCAGTCTCCATCACTTATGCTAGGGCAGTGCTTCTGAAGGTTTCGCATGTACAAGACCCTCCTGGAGAGCTGGTCCCAGGTCCATCGCCCAGATTCAATCAGTCTGGGGTGGGGCTCAAGTATGTGCTCCCAGGTTACGTTGCTATTTTCAGTCTGTGGACAACGCTTTGAGTAGTCCCAGTAGAGATAGCGTGATGCATCCCTCAAAGCCTTAGTTTTGCCTTAGTTTCATAATCACTAAAAGTAGGTGATCATGTGACCTACCTCACAGGGTAACAATGAAATAAGGTGTGTAAAAAGGCCTTCTAAATCATCACAGGCTATTGATACTATTATCTATTGCTCATAATATATAATACAGAACTCACCTGTATTCTGGCTCTCAGGGACACCACTCACAGAATATTCTGTACAGCTGGTGCCCACAGCTGTACGGCAGGAAGGTACTGGCTAAGTGAACATTGCTGCCCTCAGCTCGTGGGTTAGGAACTTCTCTGAATCCTGCCCTGAATTCAGTCCAAAGGGGGGATGCCTGCCTCCCCAGTGACAGTGAGCGTGGCAGCACAACTGGTTCCCCCTTGGCAGCAGCTCCACCTCCCTGCACGGGTGGCGCTACCAACAACGAGCAGAAAGAGGAGGAAGAAAGGAACCCTGAGTCCCGGTCCCACCCTGTGGCCATCTTAGGTTCTCTTGCCACACAAGTCCTGGCTGAGCAGCCAGACTCAGTGCAGATTTTTAAATCTTGCTTATTCTAGTACAGGGCTCACCAGGAGACCTGAGGGTGCCAACAAATGGCCAGTGAGAGGGACAAGGTGCCAGAGCAAAGGGCCCTCAGGGCACATGTTGATCAGTCAGCCTCTGAGTGAGAGAAAATCAGCCCCACAGGGACTCACTTATTTCTGAGCTTCAGAGGCCAGTGGTGCTGGGTTTCAGGTCAGGCTCTGTCATTCATTAGCAGTAGGGACTGGTGTGAGCTGCTTTGCCTCCTTGAACTGAAGTCTCTTTCCTGTAAGGGAAGATTAATAATGCCCCCATACTTGGCACACTCAGTTGATGAGAGCTTTTCTTATTATTGTTAATATTCTTTCTATACAAATGTATTGTACATATCCTATGTGCCACACAATATACTAGGCACTGGCCACACGGAGATAAATACAACATTGAGCCTGTGCTGGAGAAGTCTGCAGCCCGCGGCAGGAGACAGCAGTCAGGCTCAGCCCAGGTTGCAGGTGCTGTTGGTAATACATGTACAAGGCACAGTACAAGGAAGGGAAGTGACAGAGAGAAAAAGAATGGCGCTCCCTTGGAACTAGCAGCATTCTAGTTTCTCACTCCTGCTCTTCCATGTTCCCTCCTAGTCCCCAGGAGGCAAATCCAGAAAGCTAAGTTGAAAGGATAGCCCAAGATAATTGTCCTAGGTCAATATCCCCCAAACATCACTGATCTCCTGCCTGACTGAGCCCTTGTCGGCTGAGAGCAGCATCCCTGGGTGGTGAACTCACACCATCCGGTTAGCATCCTCTGTCCACACAAGGCATCTCATTCAGGTTTGGAAAGTTACAGGCTGACGCGGCTCTGGAGGTTTGTTTGACTTCTTTTTTTTCAACTGTTTCATTTCTTTCCTTTTAGGATCTGTGCCCTAGTTGTTCTGGGAAACTTGTGACCTCTCTGTGTTTTTAATTAGAAGATGTCATTTTTCCATAGCAACCTATCATGATGTCCTAAATAGAGAAACTGTAAAATCAGTTTCCCTATGAAGGGCCAAGAAGTTGGAATGGGAGGTTGCCCAATGAATGCTGGTGCCCCTGCCTGGTGGCTGCACCCCTGGAGCAGGTCCCTCAAGCACAGGGACCCTACCAGGGTCTCCTGGTAAAACAGATCTGTACCACAGTGTTCCCAGCTGGAACCCTCCTGGCTTGAGTCCATAGAACCAGTTCTTGATGGTTGTGTGGGAGAATTTGCACTTTCTGACTGGCATGGGAACAAACCATCTCAGCAATGAACTATGGTGTCTCCAGGGCCAATAGCCCATAGGTAATAACTTATGGAAGCCGGAAAAACATTGATGGGAAACAGTTGAAATCAGCCCAAACTCCATGGTGACTGAATTTGAACTGACCCTTTTTTCCCCAGCCCTTCATCTCCTAAAGGGGATGACTGTCTTCAGGAAATGATGAAGGAAATAAAGAAATTATGTACTACCCTTTGCAAGTCATTACTGGGGAAACAGTAGTTAAATCATTTGGCAAAAAGTGGAGGTTGCTTTCAAAAAGAATCCCCTAAATTTTGTAATTTTGGTTTTTCTTTTTCTTTTTCTTTTTTTTTTTTTTTTAAGCCATCATCCCCATTCAGTAAGGCAGACGCATTCATACAAAAAAGTCATCCTGACCACAGAGGTTGTGCTAATGCATTTTTAAATTAGGTGGTAAAACGATACGCTAAGTCCTTCCTCTACATTTGATCAAAATAGAAGGACATCACCAACAACTCCAAAGCAGCCGGCTCATTCAGCGTGCACCTTGTCGAAAACTCTCAAGGTACTAGGCTCTGATAACAACACCTCCTACCTGTTGACTGCTTAGTTTTTTCAAGAAATGCTCAAGTGCTTTAAATACATTCATTACACACTCACACCAATAATAATAGTTGGGGTTTTTCCTACTTATTATATGCAAGAACTGTTCCAACTACTTTCACATCGACCTCATCCTGCATTCACTAATGTCTTCCCCACTTGCAGATCAGGAAGCATGTGCAGGAAGGCTGGATGAGAGGTTCCAGCACAGAGAGGAAAGCAGGCAGATTGGTTGCAGAGTCTGTCTGTAAACACTACTTCTTCTTACTCCATGAAGGAAAGGTTCTGGTATTGAGAAGAACATGCCTAGCACACTGCACCCCAAGACCTCTCCCTGGCTGTGCCCTTGGTTAGTGATCTCCCGGTCTCGCCTCGCCTGGCTCCTTCCCATCACTGGGTCTCAGCTTCCACATACCCCCAGGTAATGCAACCCCTGCCCCCAAGCTGAAACAGCCCTCTTCACCCCCAAGGCCCAGTCACTTTGTCCCATTTTCGCATTGTAGTTCCTTTGGAGTGCCTTGCACTGCCAGAAATTGCCCTGTTTCTTTGTGTGTCTATTCTCCCCTTGACTAAAAGGTAAGCTCCATGGTGGGTGGGTGTCTTCTGTGTAGAGTAACGCCTAGCACAGAATTAGGCACTCAAATATTTGTTGAATAAACAAATGGAACCTACTGTCATTGAGTTTTGTCTTGAGCTCCAATTATTAAGATGACAACACAATGGTAGCAGCAACAACAGTACTAACAGGTAGTGACTATAAGTGATTATTACAAACTATATATTGTGCTGAATGTCTTTCATAGGATTCCTGCGAGGTAGAAACTAACATTGCCCCCTTTTTACAGGATAGGAAACTGAGACTTAGAGAAGGTGTGATGCTGGTGGCATCAGGAGGCCGAGAAACCCACAAGAACACGGGTATGAGTGGCCAGGAAGGTGTGAACTGGCTCTCAGCCTCTGGGGCCTCGGTTCCCTCTCTGAGGTCAGTTCATGAGAGTGGCAAGCCCCTTCGACTAGTGTGCAGTCAGCACTCAATACAGGTCTTTCCCTCCCCTGTCCTTTGTTGCTACTCATCCAGTATTTATCCCCTGCGAAAGTCCTGTGTGTTTTGAATGTTTGAATTCCATGTCCTCCAATTGTCCAGATGTCTGTCTTTGGCCTTGTTACAGAAGGAATAGCTGGAAAGTAAGAGGAAAAAACAAAGCAGACCAGGACAAAGATTTCAAGGAACAAAATAGAAATCAAGTGTGTGGGACGAGAGGATTTTGCAGGAACCTCATAGCAGGAAGAGCCTCGGCTGGGGAAGAAAATGGCGTCACTCAATCACTTGTTCACATTGTGGAGGACATGATGTTTCCTTTGCTCCATTTGGAGAAGAACGCCTGGGAGGGCTCACATCAGCCAGCTAACAACACCATGCACCTTCAGGCCATTGACCTTGAATGAACGCTTTAGAGTAGATGTGGGGCCCTGGGTTCTGGTCTGGAAGAGTGTGGCCCTGTCATACCTAGCCTGGGAGCCCTACCCAGTGGCACAGGGACGGGGATGCTAGGGACCACGCTAGCCAGAGCAGTGGTGCCCACCATGGGTGCCCAGTGTCAGTGCCCAGCATCTGTGCCCAGCACCGTCCCCATGGCCCTGACACTGTACTCAACTGCTTTTCAGCCCCTAGAACACCTCAGGAGCCTTTCCTAGGTCATGCAGGTGTGAAGTGAAAGGGTAACATTTGAGCTGGAAGAACTAATCAATTTTGAAGGTTTACTAATTTTCCAGAATAACTGTGATAAATATGTAGATGGATGTTTAACTTATTTTAAATAGAGTTTTGTTTCCTACAGGGAGGGGGATTTGGAGGAAACTAAGCACCACCTATGAAGCGCTGGTCCCTCTCCCATCATGCACAGAATATTAGAAACTGCAGCTCAGCAAGGGTGGGCCAGTGGGGCGGCTAAGTGGTGAGACATGTGAGAATCTGTGGAAGTCACCAGCAGTGATGGCACCTTCCCAAGGTCTGTGCTGCAGAAGTTTTCAGTCTGCACTTTAACCAGGTCCCCTCCTCAGGTAATCCCAGTGCACATTCAAGTTTGAGAAGTGCTGAGCTAAATAAAACATTGCCACTTCTCTGAAGCATCCCCTGAACTCTCAGGCAGAAAAATGCTCAGATGGGAGCAGCTGGCTCCTGTAGTGATCTGCACGTGTTTCATGCCCACTACTCAATCACACCCAGGTTTCCCACTCGGGAGAATAAAGCCAATTCTGCCCAGTTCAACATCAGTGTTTCCAAAAATTCTCCATCTAATCTCTGCCTTTACATTTACCACTATTTCTTATTTATTTATTTATTTTCCTTTCCTTTCTTTTCCTTTCCTTTTTTTTTTCTTTTTTTCTTTCTCTTTCGACAGGGTCTTGCTCTGTCTCCCAGGTAGCAGTGGTATGATTGTAGCTCACTGTAACCTCCAAATTCAGGGCTCAAGCGATCTTCCCAGCTCAGCATCCTGAGAAGCTGGGACAACGAACACATGCCACTGCAGCCTGGTAGTTTATTATGACTTCGATTTAAGAAATTTAAGCATTTTTTTGGTAGGCAGAGGGTCTTGCTGCCTCGCCCAGGCTGCTCTCCAACTCCTTCAGGGATCCTTCTGGCCCTGCCTCCCAAGATACTAGGATCACAGTCATGAGCCACCCTGCCTGGCCAGGTGATTGAAATGTCAGCACTTTGGCATCCTGATGTAAAACCCCAAATGAACATGTGTAAGGTACCAAACAGAAGGAGGAGGCCCCACACTGACTTGGCAGCATGGAGAGTGGCTCACCCAGAAGCTGGGCTATGCGCCCACCAGTAGTGCTCAAAGGGATAAATGCTAGTGGCATAACAGAAAGATAGAATTTCTGGTGTGTGTGGGGGGGGGGGGCGGCGAGTGGGAACCTGATTATTGGAATGGTATAGAATCAAATGGTAGACAACCTTCCATTCCAATGTGTAGGAAGCTCAGTTCTTTCCTGCTCCCTCGGTATGACGAAAGCCAAGCCATAGAAACTGCC
>CAUYPK010147143.1:0-43305 GCA_963574355.1 Loris lydekkerianus | reverse complement strand
GTGCGATCTCCAACCTTCTCTCCTGGTATAGCTCGAATCCTCCAGGTTACTTACTAAATTTCCATCCTTTAACTCTCCTTCTGGACGGGAGCCTCTGTGAAAAGCTGGCTTCAGTCCGCCATCTTGTCTCCCCCCCCCCCATGGATCTTGAAATAAACCTCTTGTCTATTTTCAGCTGAATGGTGTCATGAAGACAGGCATGATGTCCAGGAAGTAGAGATTCAAGCAATCTGCCCTGGAGTGCCTTGTTCCTCCTAGTCTAGGGCCAGAGGAAGAGCCATCTTCCTCAGAGCCTGGAGTGTGCATGGTAGGAGGGAGCTATGCTGCTCTGCGGGCTACCAAAGAAGGTCTTAGGGAGGTGTATTAGAAAATTGCCAATTATTGACATTTCACTGGGGAAGCTTTGGCAAACATTTGCAGAGAAATAAACTCAGTGCAGTGTGTAAAAAAATGGGCCAAGGAAATGCTCATAAAAGGAAAGAAAAAACAATGTCTATTATATACGCTTTCACATATTTTTGAATATCATTGTGAAAACGCAAATAGCTACCTTATGTTGTATGTGTGCTATATGCCAGATGCCCTGCATACCTGATCTCTATTTACAGGGATTTTATAGAAAATCCTATACAGACAAGAGTGATGATTATTGGGAAGGCTGGGGGGTAGAAATGGAGAGTTTAAAGAAGTCAAGGTACAATTTCGCATCTTAGAGACCAAGTTGGTCTGAATCCAATGCCCATGCTTTTTTAACTCGATATTCTACTGTTCTGCAATCTTTCGGAGAATCTATGCCACACATAAAACATGATTTCAGACCTTCCTCTCATATCTATAAGAAAATTCATGTTGTGTTTTCTAGATTTTGGTGTAGGATCAAGTAAAAAGAGGTGGTGGTTATGAGTATCGAGACTGGACCTTCTGATAGGCTCAGTGATGGAGGTCAAATTCTACCCCCTACTTCCATCATGTTTGGTTGTTTAAGTGGTAGGTGAGACCTACCACAGAAACTCAAACCAGCTAGCCTATGGGAAGACAGGACATGTCTCCTAGTGCTATTATTCCTGATTAAATAATAATCTAGTATGGTTCACTGAGATTTTGTTAGCTTGTAATAGAGCATTTTCTGTTTGAATGAGCCAGAGTAGATTGGATGTTCTGCAAATGTGGGGAAAGAGGCTCAGGGATGATGGAATGTGCCTATTTTTACCCTCAGTCATAGTCTCTTTGCATTGGTGAACAGATTTTTCTCTAAAAGGTCTTCTAGGGATAAAGTTTATCTGTAAGTAGTGATTATCATGTGACAGTCTTTCATGTAACATATGGAATTCTCTTTTTGACCCAACTTTAAAAGAGTAAGAATCTCTTTTCCTTTTTTTTTTTTTTTTTTGAGACAGTTTCACTCTGTTGCCTAGGTGAGAGTACTATGGCCTCAGCCTAACTCATAGCAACCTCGCACTCCTGAGAATCTACGCCACATGTAAGACATGCAGGCTTTGGGCTCAGACTGCTCAGTAGCTGAGACTACAGTCACCCACCACGATACCTGGCTAATTTTTTCCATTTTTAGCAGAGTTGGGGTCTCATGTTGCTCAGGCTGATCTCTAACTTCGGAGCTAAAGGGGTCTACCCATCTTGGCCTTCTAAAATGCTAGGCGTGAGCCAATGCACCTGGCCTAAGAATTCTTAAAAATACCATACACAAGAGACAAAGTGCACTAAAATGAAGGCTGTGTGCAAATGTACTATTTTGGCCTACTCAGCAGCCCTGATCCATTTTCTGGTAAAAGGCTCCTGCTTTTCCTTGAAGGAACTATTATTCCATACTTAGTGATTCTGATGGAGGTGAATCACAAAGGCCAGCATGTGACTCAGAGCAGCCAACCAGAGTACTTCTGTGGTATAGATAAGAGTATAGGTGAAATCAACCAGAGTCTGTCATAGACGTTTATTTTGACTTTTGAGAGTGAGAGATCTCTATTTTACTTTGGACTGAAGCATGGGAACTTGAAATGTGAAGGAGCCATCTTGTCACCATATGGAAAAACAATTGAGCATGCAATTTGAAATGAAGAAACAGAGCTGATAACTGGGGAAGAGGGGAGGCAGATGAAGAAAAACAGGTAGAGAAAGAGAGATAGATGGGCAGAGAAAGACTGACAGAAAAAGGCAGAAAAAGACCAAAGGAAAGCAGAGAAAGAGGAGGAGATACCCTCAGCAGAAGTGGCATGTGGATTATGTAAAGATAGTTTTGCTTGTTGTTTTTCTGTGGTGACAGACACCACAAAATTATGCATGGGTTTGTTTTTTTTTTTTTTTTCTCATCAGCTTTTGTTAGTGTTTGTGTTTTAATGTGTAGCCCCAGACAACTTACTCTTACAAGATGGCCCAGAGAAGTGAAAAGGTTGGACACCCCTGCAGGCATGTCACACACAGATCACACAGAAACAAGCACATAGACACATAGACACATGGAAAGGGAGTAAAGCACTCACAGACACACATAGACACACAGGTACATATAAGCACACATACAAAAATATACATGGAGGTGCAGGCAGCGGTCTCAATACCACTGACACTTAATGGTGTCAATTCCATCCCTGGAACTATCTGTGCCGAAACCATTATCTGCTCTTTGTATTTCTTTGTTCTGAGAGCCAACCATCTTTATTTTTGTTAAACCTATCTCATTTGGAGTCCTGAAGAACACACACTCAGACTTTGGCGTTTCTGGCTCCATCTTGGTCCCTCACCACCTCTGTCACATTGCTCAGTTCTCTCATCTTTGCAAAGGCAGCAATGATATCTGCTTCATCCCACCTTCAGCGTTGTGAGAGCTGATCAGGATAGGAATATGAGAGGCTTTGAAAGTAAAAAGAAAAAAATTCTATAAAGATACCTGGACATTATCATGGAACATATATCCTGAAAAAAAATTACCATAGTAGGAATGTGGCAATGGTGATTATTTTTTAAATGCAGTAGTTTTTACAGTGGACAAGGCTATAGAAAAGTCAGTCCACACTGTAGGATAATATTTAAAAATAAACATATCCTACATCAAGCACACAAAGTAAATTCGGTGTAAGTTTAAAATGACTTACTTTTCTTCTAGAGGCTTAAGAAATCTGGACCCCCCTGGGTTACTGACAGAGATAGGCTTGTTTGGAGTTTTAAAATTCCATAGGCCTTTTCTCTGAGGCAGTACACCCCCTTAAGCCTGAGATCCAAGGGCGTGCAGCCCTTCCTCAGAGATACGGGCCAGAGGGTTGACATATGTTAACAACATATTGTCAGAGGTCTATAGATGTTCTGCCCTGAAGGAAGGACACAGTCATTACCTCATACTGTGTAAACTGAGTGAATGCTTGAAGATATTCAATTCCCTGCTGGCTAATTTTGCCCTTGTGATGTTCCTTTAGATACCTGCTCAGAAATTAGTCATTGTTTAGAAGAAAAGATTTACTACAAAAGTGATTGTATTGATGTTAAAAAGAAAGTAAGAAAATGAGGAAACTAATAGATAAGGGATTAAGTGTGTATGTGACTGAAAAGGTATAAAACCTAAACTTGGAATAAAGAACTTTGCTATACGCCATATCAGAGTGTATAGTCTGTTTCTTGACTTAATAATTACAGGAGCAAGTTTTACACCTACAGCAAAGCTTCTGCTCGTTCGTGTCTCAGGTCACGCAACATATTGGCACGCACTTTTGTGCTTTGTGTGAATGTGAGTGTGCACATGTGTTGATTTATAAAACATCTTCCTAACTTTGCTTCCAGGATGTCACCACCTTCGCTACTATCTGGATGATATTTATCTTGTCTAGTTTGTCTCATCATCCCAACCTCTCAAGGTCAGTACTTGAGCCTCTTCTCTTTCTAAACCTGCTGCCTAGATAATCAAGGCTTTAAGAACATCCATAGAGAGGACTCCTAAATGTCTAGCCCCAAGCACACCTCTCTCCTGAGCTTTGTCTCATGTATTGACTTCCTTCCGAACATCTCTTGCTTAGGTGTTCACTAAGCATCTAAACTTAAAATGTCTAAAACTCAATTCCTCGTCTTCCCCAAAGTCTTGCTCCTCTTTACCATCTCAGGAAGCAACAAATTCATTCTTCCAGTTGCTCTGCTTGGACACCTTGGAATCACTGTTGACTCTTCTTTCTCTCATTTAGTTAATCAGAAAATCTTGTTGCCTCTACTGCCTTTAAAATAAATTTAGAATTTGATTGTTTACCCTAGTCGAAGCCACTACCATCTCTTGCTTGGATGTTATACTAGTCTCTTGCTTGGATGTTATACTAGTCTCCTAACTAGTCTCCTCGATATTCTACCTTTTTTTTTGTTTGTTTGTTTTGTTTTTCTTGAGACAGGATCTTGTTCTGTCATTGGGCTAAAGTGCAGTGGTGTCATCCTAGTTCACTACAACCTCATATTCTAAAACTCAAATGATCCTCCTCCCTCAGCCTACTAAAGTGCTAGGATTATAGGTATGGGCCAGCCTTATTCTATTTTTAAATAAAAGCCAGAGTAAGGCTTTAAAATATATGTCAGATCAAGCCATTCCTCTGAACAAAACCTTCCAATGACTTCCCAACTCAATCCCAAGAAAAGACAAAGCCTTTACAATTGCTTCTAAGATTCTTTATGATTGTCCTTCCCACTTCCATCCTCCTACCATAACTTCATGACCTATAACTATAATGGACATCATAATGCAAAACCAACCCAAGGTTAGGACAATGGCTCCCCACCCCAGTTGCTGTTTGTGTTTTGTTGCTTATGGACAAGTTAGCTAACATTCGTTTTACAGATCCTCAGCTGTACTATCTTACAGAGTTGTTATGAGAATTAAGTAAGTTAATATTTGCAAATAATTTATAAAAGCATCCAACACATAGTGTGTGCTATATGGAATTTATTAATTAAAGAAAATGCTCCTCTCTCTAAGCCACAGCAGCTCCCTGCTGGTCTCCAAACATTCATTCTTCTTTCCTCTTCTCAGCATGCTTTCCCCCTGGATATCTACCTCACACATGTCCTAACCACCTCAGGTCTTCTGCTAACAGTCACCTTCTCAGAGGCTTTTGCTGACTACCCAATTTAAAACTGCAGTACTCCTCGGCAGTCCTATCACCTGCCCATTTTGTTTTTTCTCCATATCATTTACTATCATCTAATATACTGTATATTTTAATTATTCATCATTTGTCTCTCCTACTGGACTTTTTGCCTGTGTATCTCACTAGTCTATCTAGCACATAGTAAATGCTCAATAGTGAATGAGATATAAGGAAAAAATCCCACTAAGTAGCAGAGCCAAATAATAGTATGCTGAACAGGGTTTTTTAATAGTTCAGGAGACACTTGGGTACAAATGGCCCAAATATCCTACATGATGATATAAGTGAGAGCAGAGTAGATATGTACATTTCTTCAGTCATTTGAAAGATGGAATACTCTTGAGTACTCTTCTAAATGGATTAAAAGCTAAAGAAGCTAGCTCACTTTCTACCTCAAATTCCATTATCCAAAGAGTTCAGTTATCAGGGGGACTGCCCATCCCATACATGATTACATACATTTGTTTGACCACTTCAACTTCAGCCACTTATTCCCACAATGTGCCCACAATGACAATGTCATCATACGGAATTTTTAAAATCATAAATGTCAACATATTCTACTCATTCTATTCACTCTATAAACTTCTACCTTTCAACTCTTCCATCCTTTTCATCCCCACTACATCTGCTCTTTAAGCTCATTTAGAAATAGCCCCTGGTTTTCCCATTTTTTCCTGGTGCAGGAGTTGCTATCTAGCCTCTCTTTTTTTCTTTACCCAGCCTATCCCACAGCCATTCAATTGGACTATGCTTTCCTGATCAGGCTCAGCACCCCTTGCCATGTGTCCCAACAGCCAAGCAAAGCCCTAGATCAAGGGTGGGAAGCTCATTTTTCACTTATATGACTTATTCACTGAGGGGTTTGGATGAAAAATCTCAAAATAATATAGAATATTTTTTAAAATCTAATTTATGTTTTTAATTTCAATTAAGCTCTTAACACTGCTTATCACACCTTTTTATAAAACTTCTGTAATACTTACAATGTGCCTGGTACTGTTCTAGATATTTAAAAACTGTTAATCCATTTAATCTTCACAGTAGCCCTCTAAGGTAAACATTATTATTGTCTCTATTTTACAGAAGAAGCAATTAAGACACATAAAAGTCAAGTGACTTCACAAGGTCACACTGCTAGTAAGTGGTAGAGCTTACTTATCTAAACCCTGGCAATCTGGCTATAGAGTTCAAACTTTTTACTCTATATTCTTCTTCAGCATAGAGATGCAAAAAATGAAGCCTAGAGAGGTTCAGTAAGTTGCCCAAAGACACCTAGTTATCAAGTGGAAGACCTTTAGTTGGAATGCAGAGGGTCTGACTTCAGTACCCACCACTAACCCACTAACCAATACCATTTCCCACGGGACTTAAGCCCTCTGAGAGGATTATACCCAACAGGCTTTGGACTTCCTCTATTTCCAGGCCATTCTCAGCAAACTCATCATCATCCACAGCAGCCTCTATCCTTCTCCCAGTCTCAGCATTGATTTGTCTCTCCTAGTGTTCAGACATTTGCTCTGGATTGCATTTCTTCTGTTTTTTTCTTTTTCCTGTTTTTTCAACCTCTCTATCTTTACTGGCTCTTATAGTCATGCTTAAGTTCCTTCCATCCTAAAAGATCTCACCTCCACAAAGTGTGCTCAATGAGGCCATTTTTTATAGCTCCCTTCATAATCTCCAACACTTCCTTCTTGATCAAATGTTCAAAAAATCCAAACTTTACCTCTTCTCTCACTATAATTAACTTTTAACACCACAACTCTTCTAAAGTTATTGTTGCTAGTATCATTAGTGACTCACCAACTGTAAACACCAATGGATGATTTTTAGTCTTTATCTTATCATACAGCACTAGTTTGCTCTTTATTTTATTCTTTGAAATTCTCCACCCCTTAGATTCTTTAGATCTATATTCTGAGTCTTACTATCTCTGTCTCCTTTTTGAATTCCTCAACTCTGGCCTCTCTCCCAGGGTTTGAACCTAGAGAGGTTAAAAAAAAAACCCTAATTTAGAAAAGAAAAATTTAGAAAAAGAAAATTTAGAAAAAACCCCCACAACATCAGTTATGTAGATAATATGGCACATTTATTAAACTAGATAATCCTTAGAAGCAAAACTATGCTCAAAATAAAATCTTTACACCATAATCCTGAACATGTCTACATTTTTCTAAAAAATACAGTTAGCAAACTTCTGTATGAGATAAAAAGAGGTAGCAAACCCCAGTATATTTAGGCATACCTGTGAAAAATAAAATTAGGGCTAGAGTAGCAATAAAAGTCAGTTATAGCAACAAGATGGAAAGCCATAGCTTACTTGGAAAATAACTGAAATAAAATTGGTATCATCTTTCAATCATTTATAAACATCTGGATACTCTAGGCAATAATAAGATCACTTATTAACTGAAACAAACACTGAACATATTTTGTAATTAAATACATAAAAATATACATAAATGTATGGTTTCAATTTAACAATCTTCTTGATGGCAATGCTATGCACTTTCTCCTGTGTTATCCTATTGATTTTGTTTTTCACTGAGTTCATTCACTCATTAAATACTTACTAAGCTCCTTCTGTGATGGGAATTATTATACCAAAGATTAAGGCAATAACTCATTTTCTTGCAGTATGGTATTACAGGCAAGAACCAACAAGAAGAATGCTTCCTGTCTTTCTGAACTGGTAGTGGCCTCCAGGAACACACCCCCTGGGGAGGTCCCCCTGCTGAGTGGTAGACTATAGCTGCACCTGTGGCAAAAGGTATGCAGAGGGGTTTCCTGCTGAAGTCTTCACAAAAGATCTAAATGAAAAAAGGCATACTCTTCCATCTGTCCTAAAGCAAGTGTCTATAAACAGAGAAAGAAGTATTTATTTCTATAAAGGTACAAAGTCCAATAAAATTTCAAGATGGCAGCCATCATTTCCAGCTTCAGACAAAGTTTTCTGTAACCTAAATGCGAGTTTTGCTGTTGCAGTTTCTTTCTCTTCCCCCCCTCCCCCTTTTTTTCCCTCATTCATTCAAATATCAGGCATGTTGCTTACTATTTTGAATCATTTTATGGAGGTATAATTGGCATGCAAAAAGCTTGATATATTTCTCTTTTGTTTTTAAAGAATAATAGGTGAATAATAGGTGAAGAATAATAGATGAGGATGGAAAGGCCTTTCTGAGAGGAGGTAATGGCATAATAAAGAAGTAAAAGAGAACAGCTCTGAACAAACTTGAAAATTGTATGGACTCCAGGGCAGAGGATCCATGTGAGATGGTAACAGCCTAAAGAAGTATTCTGGATCCAGACTGCGGAAGGCTGGAATATTGAGCTATGGGGAGTCTGGACTTTATGAGAAGCCCTCAAAGTTTTCTGACAAGGAGAAAAAAACATAATTAGAGCCCCATATTTGAGAGCTTATTCTGGTCAGACTAATTTTTGGAGGAGCAGTGAATGGGGAAGAATAGCTAGTGATGGGGGAAATCCTAATAAGATTGCTAAGGGTAGAGGAAAGAAAAGCTCCTGAGCAGATTACGTACAGCAGAATGTCCACAGTGACCACCTCCCTACACTGACCATCTTCCGACACTGACCACCTCCTTATTGCACCTAATTTTCACAGACTGGACGTGCACCACATGTATCTATCAGTCCAGCAGACCTAGTTCCTTATGTTGACCACTTCTTTTATCAGCACAGTATCCTAGTCCTTATGTTGATCACCTCCGTATGTTGACCAGTTTGTTACAGTCCCTTGAGTGGCCAACTTACAGAGGTTCTACTGCATTACTGAGGAAAGTCATTATCAAGCAGAGAAGACCCAGCAGGTGCTGTATCCTGGTCAAGCATATATATGGCAGAATCCCAAATCCACATAAAATTCCTCCAGTGTGAGCATTATTATTAAAATCCTGCAGATGAGATTTAGTGAGGTCAAATAAATACCTTGCCTGGCATCACATAGTTAATATGTGGTAGAAACAGGCCCGACTGATCCAAATAGTCACGCACTTTCCATTTTACCACTCTTCCTCTTAATGAATTGGCAGTCAACTGTAAGATGACAAATACAATGTTCATATGAATATTTAGCCTCTACAAATTGCTTCTCTGAGTTATTGAGTCTGGATTTTTCACAGAGTGGTGGCATGGAAATAGCTGAAAATCGCCAGTCACTAGAGAAGCCAAAGTTGCCTGCAGAGATTTTTGTCTATAACCAAAATGGGTGTGTAACTGGTATCCATGGAGAGGTCACCCTGGCTCTCTCCCTGGAACTGGCACTGAGTCTTAAAATCTCCCTGGAGACTCCACATTCATACTCCACATTTACCTGTAGCCTAAGAGACCCTTCTCTTTTCTACCAAATTTATGAATTACCTGCTTAGAACCCCCTCCCCATGGGAGAACAAGAATCCTAATCAGGGATTTGAGTAGTTCCATTTCCCTTCACTATTACATTCTCCTGCTCCCCAAAAGAGGTCCAAAATAGCACAACAAGTAAACAGTGGGGCTGAATGAACATGAGGTAGAATGGTCCTCATAGAGTCTCCGTGCATGGAAGAGTACAAGGGAAAGTTCATGAGAAGCCCTTAGTTTGGTGCATAAAATCAGTGCTGTTCAATATTGCTAATTTTAAAGCTGCATCAGCGTCCTAATTAATGTAGTAATGGGTAACAATTCATCTTTATACCACACAATTACCAAATTACAGACCTCTTTAAGAACACTTTCAAATGACAACCCTTCAGAATAAAACTCTTCCTCATCCCCTGCAGAAACAGCCAACACTAATTCCTTTCCTTTCTCCCACCTCCCCACTTTGTACTTCTGCTACTTCTTGAAGAATGTACTCTTGCCATAAATCCCAACTATACCCTAGATAGTGGTCCCCTGGTCATCCATCAGCTTCAGCACTCACCACCTCCCCTCTGCCTCCAGGGCTCTGTGCAGGTTGACCTTTTGGCTACAGAATGTGTATAAACAGAACTTCCTACATGCACCTTGGGACTCATGTGTTAAAAGCCCTTATTTTATACAAGGTAATCCTAGTGGCAGTAGCCAAATAGAGACATGGAGATAAATTTACAAGACAGCTTTGCTCCTTTCTCATAATTCATCAAGCCAAACAGGACTGTAAGAACAGCAACAACAAAGGATGATTTATAATTTCTACCCTGCATGTCACCATACCAAGATATATAAGTGGCTTTCATGGAACAGATTTAAAAGTTGCAAGGCAGTTATCAGCAAATTAACACGTGTAATTTGTTTCAGAACATACCACAGTTAGTGCACAGGGAATCAGGCTAGCTGGGTTTACATCTTGGCTGTGACAACTGCTAGCTATGGGACACTGGATGAGTTATTTAACCTCCAAGAATCCTCATCCATAAAATACAGCTAATTGAATCTACTTCATTGAGTTGTGAGGATTAAATGAGCCAATGAATATTAAGTGCACATGATAAGCATCCAATGAATATTTGCTATTATTAAGACATACTCCCATTACCATTATGTTTAATAATAACTGAAATTATATCATAGTCCTATCATACCAGGGCCATAAAATAAATTAAATATTAAACTAATTTTAATACAAACAGAATACTCACTGAAATAAATTAGAAAAAAACACTTAGTTTAGATTCATCGTCATTTCAAAACTGGCAAGAAAAAAAAACGGGGCATGCGAAAGGTACAAAAAAAGTATAAGATTTTGATGGCTAAATAGGGAAACTCTGGTTGCCCTCGAGATTAAATGAGAATACATAAAGCATTTTAGAAACTATGAAGTGCTGTATTAGAATAAGATATTATTAATGAAGAGAATAGATTCCACTTGAAAATATTTTATAAGGCGAGATTATTTTATTTTATACTCTCAACTACCTTACTGAAAAATCTACAACTGTCATTCCAAGGAAATGGGACAAGAAACAACCTAACCAAAGATATTCTGGGCTCCATCCTCAGGAAATTTGCCTGACACTGTAATGAGTCACAGTCAGAACACGATGACAGGAAGGTGAAGGACAAACTGACATCCCTGCATGCTGGTGGTGTTCTGGCAAAAAGAGATGGGGATGTAGAAGTGGAAGTTGTGAGGATAACCATAGGGTAGAAAAAGAAGTGGGAGCTGTGAGGATAACCATGGGGTAGAAATGAGGGTTGACTCTGATTTGGCTTGACTCTGCCTTTTGGAAGCAAAGATGCAAAGAGGCAGCCCTTAGCCAAGCATAAATAGGTTCAACTGGAAATGGAGGGGTAGCTCCAGAAAACCCACAGGCCAGGAGGAAAAGAGACCATAGATGAATTCTGGTAAATGATTAGCGGTCCAATAGACCTGAGGGGATGGGACAGGGCAGAGACCTAGATACAACCTTCCTTTACTCAGTAAGCAGGGAGGTTAAGAAAAACTGTGTGAAGGCCTCCCCTGGAGATAAAAGATGGGATCTAGAGAAAACATTATAAATGCCTGAGCAGAGTTAAATTAAGTCAAGCAGGAGTGAGTGTATCACCTCTGTGCCTGCAAGTTACCTCTCTGCATCTAGTGTCTTATGCTGTGGTAGCCCAGCTTCTGCTTGAGTGAGTAAATTTAGGCGGAAGACAGGAGACTTCTATTCAGGAGACTGAACTCCTGAGTGTTGGCTGCAGAACAGAATCAAAGCAAAACTGGTGTGTTCTTTTTGAGAAGGCGAGAAGCCAGTTTAGCTTAGTAGAAGAGTGACAGTGAATTCATAGCACCATCTTTGTGCACAAAGATCAGAATATTATGCGAAAATAAACTGTGACAAAGAAAGAAGGAAGGGAAAAAAAGATAAAAGAAAGTTGTCTGAGCTATTACATGTACTCGCTCACATAGCTTATGATAAACAGGTATGATATTTTAGTTAGATAATACATATATATATATCAAAGTAACACTCAATCCACTCATTTACAATGTAACTCCTTAAAAATAATCCACTCATCACATACAGTCATGATCAACAAATTCAACTGGATATTTAAGGAAGCTGTAGTATTTTTCGAACTATATCTAAAGAAATCCAAGATTATGTGGCACCAGCTCAAAGGGCCACTGGGTGGTGTGTAGGTGGGTAAGAAGGGAGCAGGAAATCAAACAAGCAGGGCTGAATTCCCCTGCTTCTTAAATCAGAAAAACTCTGCTTGTATCTGTTTTATCTAACAAGCATTCATGTAAGATTTTATTTGATAAGAAACTACTGTTGGGTAAGTGGGAATAGCATGGCTATGACAGTTTGAATCGTGTCACTGCTATTTACTAGCTCTGTGACTTGAGAAAATTACCTAATTTCTCCGAGCCTTAGTTTCCTCTTATAAAATGGGTAGACTAATATTAACAAGAATGTTGTCACAGTAAATAAGATAAAGGATGTATAGCACAGAGGATAAGGCTTTAGCATATAGCAGGTACTAGCTAAATGTTAGCTCCTCTTTTACATTTTAAAAATATACATGTCTCCTACTTACATGTCTAAAGATACAAGTAAATATGTTTATACATGCTCATGTTTATACATATATATATACAGGGGGTGCCAAAAACTGTATACACATGTGTTGGAAGTAAAATCAATCATTCCCCAAAGCTTACAAATTGCAGGTAAAATAGATGTGTGTTACACTTGACCAGTAATGGTACTTGCAATTCAATTTTGAAAAGTAATGCATAGATAACATCTCTTAAAATGTGTATACATCTTTTGGGTACACCCCGTGTTATAGATACATAGGTAGATGGGTAAATGGATGCTTGTATAAGCTTCTACAGACATCATCTCTACAACTGCAGTTATGCACAAGATACACCGAGAAAGGATTTGGGGTCAGCAGCATCACTCTCTTCCATGTGTCCATGTACATCTTTTGGGTACACCCCGTGTTATAGATACATAGGTAGATGGGTAGATGGATGCTTGTATAAGCTTCTACAGACATCATCTCTACAACTGCAGTCATGCACAAGATACACGGAGAAAGGATTTGGGGTCAGCAGCATCACTCTCTTCCACGTTTCCATGTACATCTTTTGGGTACACCCTGTGTTATAGATTCATAGGTAGATGGGTAGATGGATGCTTGTATACACTTCTACAGACATCATCTCTACAACTGCAGTCATGCACAAGATACACTGAGAAAGGAATTGGGGTCAGCAGCATTACTCTCTTCCATGTTTCCATGTACATCTTTTGGGTACACCCCATGTTATAGATACATAGGTAGATGGGTAGATGGATGCTTGTATAAGCTTCTATAGATATCATCTCTATAATTGCAGTCATGCACAAGATACACTGAGAAAGGATTTGGAGTCAGCAGCATCACTCTCTTCCATGTTTCAATGCTGTGGCTGCCGTAGTGGCTGCTAATATAAATCCTCAGCATTTATTTACTGTTCCTCCTCTGTATTTTCAGCAGTTACTATCCATCAGTAGTTTTCATTAGCAGCTCAAAGACATTTTTCAAAGAACTACAATATTATCTTTTACAATAAGCTAAGTCAGTTCACAAGAGCAACCAACTTAAGCAGATCTTAAACAAACTGGTTCACTGATTAAAAGCTTTAGAGTGGATCCAAAAATCACCCTTGTTTACCATTTAACAGAAGCTCAAAGAAATGAAGTAGCCTGATAAAACCGACAATCTCCAGCTAACAAAATTCACCATGACGACAGCAGCTCTGAACACTCGCCACGCTCACTCGCTTATACTACGTGAATAACACATGGCAGAAAATAGCTAAGGGCAAGGTCACTGGGAACATTACTCCAATTTAATGTCATTAAGATCACAGAAACTTATAGTAACAAATACTAAATGCAAAATATGGAATGAAACATCCACAGTAAATTTTACCATCCCAATCCCACCATTAAATAACGGGGTGACATTGTGGGAATTACTTAACAAAAGGCTATTTCCTCATGTTTGAAATAAGGTGCTAATGCCACGGCCTTGGTAGGAACATCTCTTCCATGATATTGTTGCCAAAATCCATAACCTTAGTCTACTCATGAAAAAACATCAGGCAAACCTAAACTCAGAGACGTTTCACAAACTAACTCACCAGTACTCTTTCAAAGTGGAAAGGTCAAGAAAGACTATTATGGATTAGAGGACATGTGACAATTAAATGCAATGTGGAATCCTGGACTTGATCCCAAACCATGAAAATGACTAGTGAAAAAACTGGTGAAATGTGAATTAGGTCTCTAGCTAAATTCCTAAGATTATACCAGTATTAATTTACTGGTTTTGATAATTATGATTATTAAAGGCAATGCTTGGTAAAGGGTAATATACCTTCAATTTAGAAAACATACAGAAATTCTCTGTACTAATTCTGCAACTTTGTAAATCCCAAAGTATTTTTAAATAAAAGTTTTTTTTTAAAGTTTCATTGTTGTACTTCTCAGACTTTCAGATCAAGTATAAAAAAACTTTTGTTGTAAGAACTAAATACAAGATAAAAAATTTAACGTCATGTCTACTTTTTTGCAGGCATGATTCCTTCATGGCTACCCTTTCTGATTGTTAACAATAAGAACACTTTAATACCGCCTGAACCCAGGCTGGAGACCACTAGCAATGAAGCATGTTGTTGAACCACAATAAAATGTGCCTAACTTTATACTTCAAATGAATGATTTAAAATGTTTTTGCAAAAATCTACTAACCACCAATATTTCACCCCTTGCATAATACAATCATGACTTAGTGCTTAAAGAAGTTGTGGATTCTATGTTTGGCCAACGATGACAGGCTTAAATTTACCCAATTCCATCAGCATTTAAACATAACATGTCAGAGTGCCATTCCTCTGACTCTGGGACTACTCTCATCTCATCAGATTTCAACAGTTTTCAGTCAGGCAACACCTGGCAAAATAAACCATTTTCATATAAATTGTAGACATCCTATAATGAGTACAGCAAGACATGCAGTTACTCTGTTTTCTAGTTTTAATTTTAAACTTGAGTTTACATCTATCCTTGAGGGGCCAAAACCCTGCAGTTGAGATAACTAAAGATCTTCAATGCCAATCTGTTACCCAAGATTTTCTTTAAACAAACAAACAAAAAATATCCCCCCAAATAATAAAATAGGTTAGGAGCCACAATGCTTTATCAGACACAGTTCTAACAAAGCACTGCTATGGCTGCTCCACCTTGGTTTCTCAACTCAGGGATTAAGTGCACACCAAAACCACTAAAAAGTAACTGGGTTATTTCTTGGGTTTTGATAGAACCATCCATATAATGAAAATACATTTCTTTGTATTATACTATACTCTTTCAAAATAATTTTTGTTTTTTACAAAGGTTATGAGATATCATAAAAATGTCTACTGCATCTGGTTTAAGAATCCAAGTCTTCCTTCACATATTTCTGCATCTGTTCACAAAATCACTTAGACTTCAAAGGAAGCTTTTCAAGAGAAAAAGAAGATACATACAGGAAAAGTGGCCATAAATTTTTAGTAGTCCTTTTCTAAGGCCATTTTAATAACAGCACTGTAGGACAAGTATCTTTCTCAAACAGTATTAATGACTATAGATTTGTATGGAGATTTATGCCTTCAAAACTTTTCTCTAGTTATAAAAGTGATATATCTTCACTTCAGAACATATTAAAAACACAGAATGCGTAAAGAAAACTTAAATCACTTTTAACCCTCTATTTAGGATTAAAACAAAAACCAAAACAAAAAAATTAAAAATAATTGTATCCTTCCGGTCTTTTTTCTATGTATATATTTATATATAAGCATAGTATTGTAATCACACTATATATGCAAATTTGTATCTTTTCTCAATTAGTCTTTCAAAAGACTGGATTAGTCTTTCAAAATATCATGTTCAATGACTGAAATTAGATGTAGATTAAAAAAATACATTCAATTCTGATTCTACTAAAAGCTACATTAAAGGTTTGGAGACATTAATGTGTTTTGGAAATTCTGCATCTTGAAACAATCTAGATTAACAATTAAATTTAAGAACAAGCCTATTCATAAATGTCAGAGAAACAATACTAGAGGTTTAAAAATTTTTTTCTTTACCATTTATAATGATTTAGTGTCCCAAATTTCCCTGGGCAGTCGTTAGTGAGTTTCAGTTTGTTTTTCTTTTCTCTTTGATTTTCTATTCCCATGACATTCTCAGTTCTTTAGTTTGGAATAAGGAAAAGTTTGGGTCTAAGGCTCAGTTACTTTGATAGCATAGGTTTCAAAATGCTGTTAACTATAAATAACCAACTAATTCTGATTTTGCAGAAGCAAACCCTCAAACTTCAAGGAGAAGAATATTTGATGGATTTGTCCAATTTTGAATCAATTATTACATAACATTACTCCTGAAACCTAAAATAATATCTGCATAGTTGTTGGCTGACAAAGAGCTTTCTGTCATATTATGTCCTTTATCCTTATGAGAATCTTGTGAGGGTCACATCAATAAAGAATATGGAGAAAAAAAAAAAAGAATATGGAAGCTCAGAAAATGTATAAGATGAATAGAAATATAAGTTGAGCTTAAATCTGGGTTTTCACTATTATTCTTGCTGTTTGGCTTCATAACCATGAAGTCATAGATTTTACAAAGCTTAAAGGGACATTTGACTCCTCAATTAATCCAACTCTTCCTCCCATCAATTTGCTGAATAATCCCAGAGACTGGGACTTGTCTGTCACACAGCTGTCAAGTGCTAGATGGAGCCCTGGACCGACCGTGGCTTTCCTAACTTTCACTGCAGTGCTGCTTCCAATACACCAGATACAATATGACGTCCTCATACCTACTCATCATGATAACAAATATGCAAAGATGCCAGGAAATTACCTAGGTAATCACAGAATCTTGTTTCTCTCTAGTTCCCAGAAGATATCTCCATAAATAATGTACATCAGTGTTTACCACTGAAATTGCATAAGACTTCTGGCGCATCCCTAAATAAGTAAAAGGGTATTTCCTCTGCCCCTTTTTTTGCCATAAGGGCAAAATTTCAAATAGTGACGGGCCGCAGGCCATGCCAGGCTTTCAGTACACGACAGTAAAGGTAAAAGCAGGCTGTCAAGCGCTGAACGACGCACTTTGGCAGCTTGCTGTCATTCTTTCACAGAGCTTGCTAGACACAAGACAACATGGGGCAAGGAAGAGGAACCAGAGTGGAAGACGCACTGACACTTGCAAGTCAGTGTGAAGTATGTGTACCACACTGCCTGAGAGAGGTGAACTGCCCAATTCCTAACATGTCTTCTCTGATTTCTCCACTGGCCCCTTGACTTGCTGCTGGGAAAGAAGGATAAAAAGACAAATGGAACCAGGAAAAAGAGCTGTCTAGTAGTCTCTGAATACTTGACACCAGGCTTTGGCTGTCCGCGTTGCCCGGCAACAGCGTCTGCGCAACCCTCCCGGAGCTAGAGGCGGCGGTCACCCGGCCGTGAGGCCGCACGCTCCTTCCACCCGGGAAGCGTTGCGTCATCACGTATCACGGCAACGTCTCCACGTTCTGAATAGGAGGGCAGCGATAAAGCGAGTCGACCTTAGACGAGGAATGGCTAGTCCCAAGAAAACGGGAATAAAGAAATAAGTGGAAGGAGGGGTGGAGGGTGAGAAAGACCTCGCGTGGTGGGAGGCTGGCGGGAGAAGGGCAGTCCTCGATTACCTGGGGAGCGGGAGCAACTGCCTGTCCTTTATGAAATGCCCGGATGAAGCTCCAGCACCCACGGGCCTTCCGCATTGAGTGCAGCGCCATCTTGAGGAGGGCGGAGCCGTCTTCTCCTGCATGACGTCTGCTCAGTGAGCCACTGCCAGTCCTGCCCCGCCTCTAGCTTTCTGCGCATGCCCATATCCTCCGGGCTGGGTTGCAGCGCAGGTAGAGTCAGGAAAACCGAGTGGGGCGTGACTTTAGTGATTTCTTTGGATTCCTTGTCTTTGCGCAGGATTTCTGTAAGGGACATCCCTTTTGGGGATCATTCTAATAGCTCTTTGGACTGAGAAGAAAGTCCAGTAGGCTGCTTTTCTGATCCTAGCTGTTCAGAGGCAACTTTTAAGAAGTTCTAGGAATGAGTCCTCCCTTTTCTCCGTAGAAGGCAATGAGATGTGGCTACGTTAAATTCTGTCTGCAAAGTTTCTTGACCTACTTGTGCTAGGCGCTGAAGGCGCGAGGAAAGGCATATCTTGGCGTCGATAACTGTGCAGCGGGTAGGGTAGCAGATAAATAAAGGATGCCCACTATTTTAGATGTTTTAAAGAAGCAAATGACAGTTTGGGAGAGGAGGGGTGGTTAGGACTGTGGGGCTCAGTCTGGTCAGGTAAGGAAGGCTTCAGGAAGGTTTTATCTGGTGAAAGAAATTGTTTTACTATGGGTTTAATTGTGAGAAGGGTTAATACAGGTCTCTTTATTCTGCTAATACACCTAAAAATCTCCCAAATCAAGAATCTTTCAGTAAAAATGTGTATAACTGGAAGGGATTTTGCTGTATTTATCCATCCAACTAATATTGAAAACTTGAGGGGGGGGGGTAGGAGGTAAGTTGTATAAGAAATGCCTTTACTTATTAAGGAGCAGAAAGCAAGCCAGGTAAGACAAAATTTATTAAAATCATACAGTAAAATCTAAGTGTACAAAGTACTGGTGCAGTTCAAGCATAACTGTAATTTAGAATTATAAGGACGAAGGATAATAAAAACTAAGGAAGTTAAGTTTCCTTCTTGCAACAAAACTGTTTGGTTTGAGCTGTTAAATTTAAGGTGCTTGTAGTACTTCCAAATGCAATGCCCATCAGATAGATGGATTGGTGTGGTCCTCAGGAGAGTTTTGAACTAAGGGAAACCGAGGAAATTGTGGAAACAGTTAGATAGAGTTTATGGAATAAAAGTGGTCAGATGATACAAATGAAAAAAGTACCCAAGAGATGGTAGAGAACCCAAAGAATGTGGGATTACTGAAATTGAGAAAAGAAACCTTGCTAGGGGAAGGGATATGTGGTATTCTTTGTAAAATGTAGTTTTATAAATGCCTTACATGTTTAGGCTCAATAAACGATTACAATACAGTTTTTTAATAGGTATATTGTTAATTAGATTATCTGATCCTACGGATTAGCAAGATTAGACTTCTGACATCCTTGGCCATCCAGATTGCAAGATAAAACCTAGCCATAAGACTGATGCACCAAAAACTGTCAAGGGTGCACTCACTTTATTTTCTCAAGCTGTAGTTCTTAGTCTTATCTGCTGACTGATAATGGCTGATAATATTTTCATGCGAGATATTCTCGCAAACAATTCTCACTAACAAAGATAAATCAGACCCTAAGTTTGGTAATTGCAGTATCCTTAAATCTTAAGTTATTTGCTAACTTTAAGACTTTATTAGAAATAATAAACTTTCACACCAGGGTAACTCTGTGGTGTCACTCAGCCAGCTAACTTGCTTCTTGGACAAAGACTACAGTTTATAATTCTTTATATTTCTGCCAACACTTAGACTATTGACTTAGGCAAAGTAGGAACATCTTTTAAATGTAATTTGGATTTGAACAAATTACACAACTAAATTTTCGGGTTAATAATGCTTTTAAGAGACGTAAGTGACAGTTGACAACAGAAAAGACACAAAACCTGTTAAAAATAAACCAGTTCTACTTTTATACTTTTTCACAGTAGCAGTCTGATGTTAGGGAAAGTATGACCAAAAAGCTCACCACCTTCTAAGAGGAGAATTATATTCAGGCTATTTTAGTAAGTTTTTAGTAATAGTAACCATGAATTTTAGGGAAAGATTATGTATGACTCAGTATACATGTATCTTAAAAGAAAAATTCTGTAATACACTTCTGAAATGTTTGCATATAAAATGGTTAACATTTAAAAGTTTATTTTATGCAGTGGTAAGTTTGCTTCAGTGGAAAATTCACCTATGCAATACCTCATTCTTCAGCAATGTTGTGTAAATGAAGCATATTTAATGACAGTCTTTTACTGTTGCTATCATTTGGGTAAGCTGAAGAGCTTTAGTAAAATGAGAAATAAATGTTGTATTGAAAGCAGACTTTAAACATACTTAAGATTAAAAACTTTTATAGTCCTTATTTATAATATGCACTGTATACATACATATGTTCATGCTTACAATTTTGAACACTTGTTTAAAATTTGATTTCTCATCAACACTTTTATAGTAAGTTCTGGTAATTTTGCTTTCTTCTTAACATTCCCTGCAAATCCTCCCTTGCTAGAAACAACAGATTAAAACCAGACTGGCAGTTGGGGGATGGTTTCTATTGCAACCATGTGTGACAGAAGAAAGGATTAAGTTTCCTTGTCCAGGAACATCAAGGGGAACCTCCACCTCTGCAGACACACCTTTGTTCCGTAGTAATGGAGAGTTTATACTTAGTTAGATTTAAGTGGGATAAGAGAAAACTTTAAATCCACTCTTAGCTTTAGTAGCCTAATCAGCCCTTAAGTCTCAAAGTATCCAATTTTGTTTCTCTAATTTAATTCTAAGTGTCAGGTTGGTATTAGATGCTGATCAAGGTAATGGAGAGTTGCCCTACACATTTATTCACTTAAAGAAGAATTTTGTAGACTGCAACAACTAGATGGCAATTGTATTTGTAACTAACTTAAAGCATAGTCTATTCACCCCTGAACTTTGATTTATATTGAATGAGTTTTTCTAATATAGAGAGGGCTATTTCACAATAGAAGAAAACTTTACCCTTTGCAATTATGAGAGTACAGCTATGCCATCTTATGTTGGTCCCATTATAAGGAGGCATATTCTTCAGTTGTGTGAGATATGACTCACTTTTAAGAGTCATATCTCACTTCTAGGAGTCATTAAAGTATATGGGAAAATGTAATTATGATTTGGAGATTGTTCTTTTTTCACTTTTGGCTTAACCTCTCATTTTGAAGCTGAAGAAACTGGTCCACAGATACTAAGGTTCTTGACCAAAATCACAGAACAAATAAGAACAGAAAGAGGAAGAAGCTCAGTCTCTAGGTGAGAGCTCTATTTTAAGTGATACAACTGTAGAGCTAATGAGGGTAGGGCTGTCATGGTCCAAGTGAAGAAAGATTTCCCGTATACCCATCCTTGTGTTAGTCTTCAAAGTCAGAACAAGCAAATGTTCTATTTTTAAAAGACTCTCATTTCACTGCTCCTAATGTTAAAAATGCTATCTTTTCCTAGCAAGTTTTAAGAGAAAACAAATTATAGCATCTTAGTATAAGGACAATAATCCGAGGTTTATCTTGTCTTTGGGAAGACTTAAAGGTTTCAAGTAGAGGGCATCACTGTCACCTTTCTGGAAGATGCTATCCAGCAAAGTCCAGGGAGAGACCATGTGATATGAATAGCAAAATTCAGAGTATCTTTTTCTTAAAATTAATAGCCAAGCCACAATTTTTGTGTTTCCATATTCAACTTCATGCCTTAGGGACTCTGCTATTTTAACAAGTTACATTGATTGGGGTTAAGAGAAGGTGGGGAGTGGTGGGTAGAGTCAGAGCAAACACAAATGAATAATTTGCATGTATTGATCTGCAGTACTATGACATGTGTTCCATGCAGGAAATGGAACTTAAAAATTAGCAAAATTAAACTTTCTAATGTGCAGTCTACTTTGTTGTCTGTCTGTGTGATGTATCTTATCCAGGTGGTGTATCCCTAAAGACAGATCTATGTGCTATCTGCACACCTGTTTTAAAGTCACCATTCTTTACTCCCAGCTGCTTTATAACTGGAGTGAAGAGGCTTCCCACTTCAAAGTTTCTCTTTTACAAAAACTCTAGCAAAATCTAAAAAAAGCCTGGAGTGGCTTTTGTATAAGCTTTTTAAATGTTTTCTCTTCATAATCAAACTACATTAGATCTCTTCTGCTATCTTCTAGTGATGCTAGGGTCCTAGCTGTGGCTACTCAAAGCAAAACAGTGCTTAGATCTTGACCATTCTAAAAACAAGATCAAAAGATAATCTTCGTCTCTCTAGAAGTAGGATCTTAACCTTACTGTCTCAGCCAGATTCCATTGGACTTCCTCAAGCCCCTGCCAATTGCAATCAGCTATGTTTTTCTCTAGTTTTTCTCCTTAATAAGTAGAATTGAACATGAACTTGGAGAAAATCTGCATGCTAATGAATTTCAGATCTTAATCTCCACGTGCCTCTTTCTCCTTATATGTAAATGAATGAAGCAGAGAAGGGCTACATGACACCATTGTTACTCTTGCGCTTTTAGACTAGTTTTTGACTTGTCCCAAATAAAAGTCCTTTAAAGATACAGAAATAGGTTTTATAGTCAGGATCCACATTTGAGAGCATGTCTGCTGACCCCCACATCTGCAGGACATACAGATATCGAGAATGAGCCTCAGAATTTTTCTCCAGGCTATTCACCAGGAAGCTATGCTCAACCAAATAAATTGGTCCCACTTGTCATCCTGGCATAGCAGGTTTAGGTTTATGAAAGATAGTAAATGCAGACCTTCTCAGCCACCTGTGGATATGAAGTGACAGATCGCTTTTCAAAGGATAAGTAGGAAAAATACAATGACCTTCTTTCATTCTCTCTAGCTACTTTAGGTAGCAGCTCTTAGTTGCCAGTGTATTTTTTTTCTCAGAAATATGCTTATTATTTTGTAATGGGCAATCTCAATAATTTGTATGACAGCTGCTAGCCCAACAGAAGATTCCAGGAGAGGGCTACCATTCAAACAGGTGGCAGCCTATTTAGGAGAGGAATGGGGCCTTGGTCCACCCACAGCTTGACAGGTGTGGGGAACAAGGTATGTGTGTCGGGGTAAGAAATAAATTCCCCTGCCTGTCTCTCCTCCCACCCTCTTTTGTTCTCTCCCATGTGATGCAGCTTGGGGCAAAAGAATGTGATTGATTTGGTCCATAAAGGTCAGGCTGTCCCTCACCCCCAGGTGCACAGAACAGGATATAAAATGGTAGACGGGATCAGGAAGGACAAATGGAAATGTTCAGTATGGAACTACTGTCTATATAAAACTAGAAATATATCTGTGCAGATGAGATTAATATCTAAATCTTAGGATAACTTTCTAATGAGGCATTAAACTTTTAGAAGGGAGGACCTTCATCTTCATCTCTGAGTTGAACTTGGCACATCAAAGAGGAGCTCAATAAATATTGGAGATTGATTAAATGAAAGAAATGTGTGAGAGAGGAGTGAAGTGTCAGAAGGATATTTTAAAGATACACAGGGAATTGGAAAAAATAATTCTGAACCTCAGATAAAGCATTTTTAAATTCTCTGATACATGCTTGCTTTCTTGTGGTTTGTTCTTTCTGCTGAAAGCAGAATGCATAAAATAATTCTGATTGGTTAAGGGTTATTGGGCTCCGACTAATGTCTTATATATAAATCTAGGTTACTACTCTTCCCACATTCTGCTTCCCTCTCAGTTTGCTCAAATCCCTGTGGGAGCAAGTAGCATTCCTGTGGTTGGTAAAATAATTTCTGTGGAAACTTTTCAAAATGCAATTTCTGTAAACACTGTGTGAAGATACGATTTATTTCTGGATCCAGCCCTTGTGCTCACGTCATCTTCCAATTTATCAAGTTCTCTGTTTGTCAGCATCTCTCTTTAAGGATCTGTCCCTATCAGTTGTAATCTAAGAGGGTGAACTTCAAGCAAAAGAGAAGAGATTGTGTCCAGGAGGCGATAGGTGCGCCAAAAAAGAACGCTACACTTGATTCCCAGTCCCAATTCTGCTCAGCTAGGAAGGTGACATTGGAAAATTGGTAACTTTTGAGCCTCCTTTTTAATGGAAAAAAAGAGAGAGAGTGTTTGAGCCATATGGCTTTCACTGTTCCTTCCAGCCCTTAACACACAAGCTTATGCTTACGTAGGTGTTGTTGCGTTAAGCCAGGGATCTCCAGCACTTTGGAAATACAGACCAACTGGCCGAACTGACCTCTCATTTTGCCAGATGGACCACTTGGACCTGAATCATTTTTTATTTTGTAAATCTGTGGAAGACCCAGAAACTGTGTCTTGAGTAGTCTGGTGTTGGAGGAATTGGGACTGAGCTGTCCAATTGAAGAGAGTGTTGTTAGTGAGAAAACCATTAGATAAAATTCAATGGAAGAAGTAGAGTCTTCTAATACTATTACATGCATCTCCTGGTGAGGGAAGGAGGCTGTCTGGGACTATAGTTGGGAGAAAGCCTAGAGGCAGAGTAAGAGCCTGAGGCAATAGGAGAACCATGTAGCTCTAAAACTTGTTAGACAAAGCTGCCAATAGTTTTATTCATTTATACTTTCACTTATTCTAAAATCATTCAATGCTGTGGTCCCCAACCCCTAGGACAAGGACCAGTGCTGTTTGGAATGGGCCAAAGAGCAGGAGGTGAGCAGCAGGCAGGAGGGTGAGCCAGCAAAGCTTCCTCTGTATCTGTAGCCACTCCCCGTTGATTACATCACTTCCTGAGCTCCACTTTCTGTCACATCAGCGGTAGCATTACTTCTCATGGGAGCACAAACCCTGATATAAACTGCTCCTTAGGAGAATCAAATGCCCCCTCCAGCCCCCCGGGGTGTGGGAGAAAAATTCTCTTCTATGAAATGGGACCCTGGTGCCAAAACTGCTGGGGACTGCTGCTGTAATCCGTGCCTACTGCATGGCCTGGAAACTAAGGGACTGAGAAGGTGATCCTCTCATCCCACACACCACAGATGATATTTCTTACATGTTGTCACACATGTCGCTTCTTCTTGGCTCTGGTTCCCTGTTGCACACTCTGAAGCCTCAGAGACAAGAGGGGTTGGCGAGCCTGCCCTGCTCCTCCCCATGTTTAATGACTGTCTCCTGTCTCCTATTAATGTCCTAAGTTGTGGGGCTCTATGGAGGACTGGGGCACAGATCCCAGCCAGGACAGGATGGGAGGTCAGACATACCTCATCATACCCCCTCTCTCATTGACCACCTTTAGGCTTCCTCCCCTGAGGGTTGACCGGCACCAGCTTTTTGAAAAGCACAAATACTGTAGACTCAGGTCCTCCAGTGTTTAAAATATTAGCAACTAGATAGGTTGGTATGAGTCTCCAAGGCTACTGTCAGAACAAGGCACACTTCTTGGGGCCTCACTCCTCGAGAAACAAAACTGAAAGTCTAGGCCCCCTCTTGGCCAAGCTTTCGCCATGACAGGATGGGAGGTCAGACATACCTGGGCATACTCCCCTCTTTCATTGACTGCCTTTAGGCTTCCTCCCCTAAGGGTTGAACGGGACCAGCTTTTGAAAAGACTTGCTCCATCTCTGATTTCCGTCAACTTCCCAATGCTTCTCCTCCCTTCCTGTGGTTTCAGCTCTAAGCCCAACCGTTCCTTCCAGATGAGAGCCCACTGACTGTGAAGTGCTTCTGGCCAGTATATGGAGGATGCGCATTGGAGGTTTTGTGTCCTCTGCTTTATCTTTTGACATCAGGGAGCCAAAAACCCCACCCTCAGATCATGCTGACACTGTCATTTTTTGTACCTGCAACCCATGAAGGGAATGAAGCTCCATTGTGCATGTTGCCCCTTTCATAATATTCATTCTCCTGTAGCTTATTAAATGTGTGTGTTTGGCCACTTGCTAAGCTGATTTTCACCACGGCCAGCTTTGATGGGTAGCCCATGCTTACATCACTCTGTAACTGTAAAAATGTGTGTATGTCCAAGACGATAGATAAAACTTTATAAAGCCTCAATCTAATGAGTTCTAATATTAATAATTCTTTTTTCTTTTTTTCAAGTTTTTTTTTTTAATTTCAGGATATTGGAGGGAATATGTTTTGTTCACATACTTTGTTTTTGTATAGACTGAGTCAAAGTTATAAGTGTGCCCCTTACCCGGATAGTATGTACTGTACCAAACAGTTGTGAATCTACCCATCCCCTCCTCCCCCTGCAACTTGATTTTCACTGAGTTTTACTTCTATATGTTCACATAAGTGTTGATCAATAAGTTCCAGTTTGGTACTGAGAACATGTTTTTGTTCCTTCATTTTTGTGATATTTCACTTAAAAGGATGGTTTCCAGTTCTGCCCAGGTTGTCACAAACAGGTCACCATTGTTTTGGGTTTTTGGTTTTTTTTTTATTACTCAAATAAAAACTGTTCAAATCTTCCCAAGTAACAAAGTAACTAAACTTCCACATTTTACAACTGTAATATAATTTTGGTATGAGCAAACTACTTCCTGGTCTCCAGGATCTAGAAAGTAAATGTGTAACAATTAGAAATGTTAGGACCTGTTCACGGAGCCAAATGTTTCCTACATATTGGTCCTAGGCTCTCTACCACATATTCTTTCTCTTTTCCTCTTTGCTTAAGCATATCTTGATGTGTCGCCTGGGAATTTATGTGTTACTGTAACAGGACAAAGAATTACGCAAAACAAATCCCAACACGCTTTCTTTTTCCTAGCAGTTCTACCATAACTTAAGACAAACCAGCTATATTCCTGCATTATGTAGAATTTCTATTAAAAAGAAAAAATGTAGAAAAATATTTAAGAAGCAGTGGGAAACTAATGTATAATGATCTATTTCAGAGGGTACTGTATGGCTCAAGCTTAAGAACGTGGAAGTTCCATGTTTAAAATTCTGTTTTTTTAATTTTAAAAGTAACACATACACATGGCTTTAAACAAATGAAACCACAAAGGAAAAAACAAAACAAAAAGCAAAGTTCTCCAACATACTACCCCAGCTCCTGGGTCCCAGTGCCAAGATAAGCACTGGCAGCCATTGTTGGGCATCTTTCTGGAAGAATTCTATGCATATTACAAAGACATCCCAAATTTCCACATTCTTTTTTCCCTTACAAGCTCTACAACTTGATTTTTTTTCCCTTATTACACCCTTTACATTTTTATGTATTGATAAACATATATACTTCAGTTTAAAAAAAAAACCAAAAGCTTCATAACATTCTATTGAGTGAGAGTAATATTTGTTTATACAACCTCTTTTTGATAAACATTGGGATTGTTTTTACACGGTTACTATTGCAAACAAGGTTTCTTTCGTTTTTTCTTTTTCTTTTCTTCTTCTTTTTTTTTTTTTTTAAGACAGAGTCACACTCCATCATCCTGGGTAGGATGTCATGGCATGATAGCTCACAGCAATCTGAAACTCTTGCCTCAGCCTCCCAAGTAGCTGGGACTATAGGCACCTACCACAACAACCAGCTAGTTTTTCTATTTTTAGCAGCAATAAGGTCTCACTGTTGATTAGGCTCATCTCAAATTCCTGAGCTCAGGGAATCCACCTGCCTCAGCCTCCAAGAGTGCTAGGATTATAAGCATCTATACGCAATGTTTCAATGAACTCTCATAAATATGTATTTATACGCATAAGAGAACAAATTTTATATGTGCATAGTCAATTTCTAAAAGTAGAATGACTAATTCTGAGATTATATGAATTTACATCTTAATAATTACTCTTAATGTATCTGCAAAGATGTCAACCTGTGCAGCAAGGTTATGACAGAATATTTAGCAGCTGCCTCCATCATTGTGAAAATTTTTTTAATAAAAATTTATAAATACTGTTATAATTTACCTCTGGAGTTCACTGAAGGACTTTTTACTTTTTCCTTTCATGGAAATCTGCATTATGTAAACATGATGCAGTGAGGATGTTTTCTTTTTAATTAAAAGAAATTAAAGAGATTCAGAACACTTGTTTATAACTATTTTCAAAACAAAATTTCATTTTTAAAAGGAAAATCTGCTATATGACACTGTTCACCAAAAGACCAGGGAAGCAGTTAGAGACAAAGCTCTATTTACTAAGGGTGGGCTGACGGTGGGGAAAGGAAGAGGCCTTGACAGCCACTCTCGAGCGAGCACCAGAGATGGTGACCATCGGATCAAGATGCAGGAGACCAGAGGTAGCTCTTTGCAATGTTCCCACCTCCCCAGGAGGCAATAACCCCCAGCATGAGAACTTGTTTTAGAGTCCACTTATCAGGCCAGGGATGGTGGTCACACTGTACTTGGGTTTTCTTTCTTGCACCCGAAAGACAGAATCTCTGCGTCCCATTTGAAGTTCTTCTGGAATGAAAGGCCCTCAGCTTCTCTGTTCCTCACAAACACTCGAAACCATGGCTACATTAGGCCCTATCTCCAGGTTCACACATTTTCTAGTTTAGAAATCCTATATGCCCCACTCTCAGAATCATCACTGGGAGATGATTGGCAAGGCAGGACGATGCAGGGCAAGAATTCTTTGTAAAATAAATCCAGATTCAAGGGTTAAACATTTGTGTCATGGCCACTTGAAGTCCAGTCTGGTCTGCTACAAAACATGTTTCTGTAACATGAAGTATCTCATGTACAATTGGTGAAAAGGAACATCATATCAATCCAACATGGAATTCGTACAACTCAAACATGATTTTCTAGTTAAGGAGAGCTGAAATGCAGAAATAAAATCATATCCTCCGGTGCGAAAGGAAGAACCTGCAGTGTATCTGTGGCTGAACAGTGGTTCTTTCTTTTCTATTTTAAGAACATTAAGAGGTGTCAGTCACCTCTTGCTTGATTTCTGGGGGTCTGTACAAGCTTATGTAAATCCTGTGAAGTGGAGTTTGATGGTACCGGCAATTATTCTTTGTTATGGACTTAACTCTCCCCATCAAGTTAATATGTTAAAGTTCTCACCCATAGTAGCTCAGGATATGATTGTATTTGGGCCTTTAAAGAGGTAACTAAGGTAAAATGAGATTGTTTTGAGGGGCCCTAATCCAACGTGAGGAGGTTATAACAAAGACAATACACAGAGACCACATGAAGGCACAAGGAGAAGTCAGCCAACTACACACCAAGGAGAGAGGTCTTAGCAGAAACCAGCCCTTCTGGCACCTTGATACTGAACTCCAGCCTCCAGAACGATGAAAAAATAAATTTCTGTTGTTTAAATCATGCAGTCCAAGATATTTTGTTATAGCAGCCCTAGCAAACTCATACAGTTGTGAAACTCTGGAGATACATACCTCCACATAAACAAAGCAAAGAAAAATTAAAACTATTCACTGAGGTAGTTCTTATGATAGCAACAAACAAACAAAAATGGAAACAAAGTTCCTTCCATAAGAGACTGGTCAGCTATAGTATCTACACCCTGGGGTATGATGCCTTCACAAGAAACAATGAGGAAGGCCTCTGTGCCCTTACGGGAAGAGATCTCCTAGATATACCTATAAGGTGACAGAGAGTACATGTAGTAAGTTTCCTTTGTGTTAGAAAGGATAAATAAAAATATGTATTTATATTTGCATATTTTTGTGAAAAATAAGCAGGGAAGATAAAAAAAAAAAAAATGGCTACCTGAGGTGGGGCTGGCGGAGGGGTAATAAGGCAGATAAGATAGGGCTGGGAATGTTATATCCTTGAGTATATCTTTTTATATAACTTGAATTTTGAGTTATATAAATGGTTTACAAATTCAAAAATAAATTAAAAGACTGAGAAAAAAATCTTTAAATTGAATATAATCAGGCTGGATGCATGGCTTATGCCTGTAATTCTAGAATTCTGGGAGGCAGAGGCAGGAGGATTGCTTGAGCACAACAGTTCTAGATCAGCCTGAGCAAGAGCAAGAACCTACCTCTACAAAACGCAGAAAAATCCGCTGGGCGTGGTTGTGTATATCTATAGTCCCAGTTACTCAGGAGGCTGAGACTGGAGGATCACTGGAGGGCCCAGGACTGTGGAGTTGCAGTGGGCTGTGATGATGAGGCTGCACTCTAGTTTGGGTGACAGAATAAGACTCTTTCTCCAGAACAACAACAACAACAACAACAACAACAAAATATATAACAAATAATAGAATATAATCAGTAAAAATTAAAACCCAATCAGTTATCAAGTTGGTAACATAACAATACAGGTAAAAAGAATGAAAGTAACTCTTCAATGGGTTGAGTTTAGGGGCTTAAAGGTCAATAGTATAATCTGAAACTTAGTAGGTTTGTTGCTGTGACTGACACTGGAGTACTGAAATTATTTTACTTATAGTTTGAGCAAAAGAAAAATGTGTTCAGATTGCAAGGAACTTGGGCTCTTTCAGTTTAAGAAAAGAGATTTTAAATTTGGAATGGGGGAAAGTTAGGAAGAAATCTGAAATAGGGAAATATGATGAACACTGCCAGAAGCACTGAGCACTCCTGGAAACAGGGTCTTAATTTCTAAATATCATTCTTCCCTAAAACAAGACTTTGTGGGCAAATGGTTAATTCTAAGTTTGGAGAAAGGAAAACACAAGGCATTCTTCAAAGGCTGAAAAAGACATTTTTAAAGAACACAGGAACAGGACTGACAGGGATCTCAATGGCCATATTTGAGACAGTTTGAGAATAGCAAAGAATAACATGTAACATATTAGTTACAACATATAATTCCATAACCTATAATGCATTGAATTAAAAATGTTTGTCTATCATGATACTGAAAAGGAAAAGCAGGGGTAAGGAGGAAAGTTCTCCTTTACAGAAGAAGGTCAACCAATGTATGTAAAAGGAATGATAAATTTACAGATTTATTATTTTGCAAACATCTAAGCAATAACTCATTCATGTAAGGACCATCAATGGCAAATTGCTATTGGAGAATAGAGCATTATATACATCTCAAATAGCTTATTAATTGCCAGTGGAAAAGGTATCTTCAAAATAAAGACTTCCAGCAAATTCTACTTAACTAAGTGATTAAAACTTAGCATTACTAGTGGGACAAACAGATGTCAGATCCATCTACTGTAACACAACAGGAAGTGTATGATACAACATATGTAGCATATTTGCCAAAATATGTAACCTGCATCCAAACATGAATAATCAATCAGACAAATTCAAATTGTTGAGCATTTTTCAAGACTACTACCATGGGCTTTTGAAAAATGTTAGTGTCATAAACTGTATAAACATTTGGGAGAAGTAACAACATTTTAGGAGATAAAGAGACATAAAAACTAAATGCAATGCATAGATTGAAGTAAATAGCAAGAAAGGAATACTACTGGGTCAAGTGAGGAAGTTTGAGTATGGACCACATATTAGGTAATGTTTCAATCTTAACTTTATTGGGCGTGATAATAGTAGCATGAATAAACAGAATAATCACTTAATTTTTCAGATACATGCTGAAGTACTTAGGGTTGAAATAGAATAATAGCTGTAATTTAAATAGCATGACTCAGCAAACAACTTCTTGAAGTTTTATAATTTTAGGTTTCATAATACATTTAGATGCATAATCCAAATTGAGTTAATTTTTGGTATGTGATATGAGTTATTGACTGAAGTTCACTTTTTGCATATGAATATGCAAATGTTTCAGAACCATTTATTGAAATATTGTTCTTCTCTATTTAATTGCCTTTGCTCCTTTGTCAAGAATCATTTGGCTATATATGTGTGTGGATTCATTTCTCGACTCTCTGTTTTATTCCATAGATCTGTTTATCTTTCCTGACACTTATAGTATGCTGTTTTGATTATTATAACATTATAATATGTATTGAAGTCTGGTAGTGTAAGTTCTTCAACTGAGTCCTGCTTTTTCAAAGTGTGGTAAGTACTCCATGATCTTTTCACTTTCACATAAATTTTAGACTCGCTTATTAATTCCACTCCAACAATGCCTGTGTGGCTAATTGAAGATACATTGAATCCACATATCAATTTGGGGATGATTCACATCTTAACAATATTAAATCTTCAGATCCATGAATGCAATGTTTCACTTTATTTATTTAGGTCTTCTTTAATTTCTCTCGGCAATATTTTTTAGTTTGCAGTATGTAAATATTAAACATCCTTTATCAAACTTGTTCCTAACTATTTAATATTTTCTGAACTATTATAAATGGTATTTTTAAATTTTAACTTCTAATTGTTGCTGGTATATAGAAATAAAATTTATTTTTGTATATTGATCTTGTATCCTGCAACTTTGCTAAATTCACTGATTAGTTCTGGTGGCTTTTTTGTAGCTTCCCCAGGATTTCCTATATAGATGATGATACTATCTATGCATCAAACACGGTTTTACCTCTTTCTTTCCAATATGGCAGCCATTTATTTTATTTTATTGCCTTATTGTACTGGCTAGAAAACTCTAGTACAATGTTGAATAGGAATGGCTAAGCAGAAATTCTTGATTTATTACTGATCTTTAAAAAAAGCATTTAGAGTTCATCATTAAATATTACATTACCTAAAGCTTTTTTATTTATTGAGAGAGTTTTATTCTATCCCTAGTTGATTGAGACGTTTTAAAAAAGAATCAGAAGTGGATATTAGATTTGGTTAAATGATTTTTCTCTACTAAAATAATCAAGATAATATTTTACCTTTCTTTTACGTCTACTGAATATGTCTGAAAAAGTATTTTACTTTAATTTGAAAAGTATTTTGTGAACTAAAGAATTATAACTTAGTTTTTTCTTTGAATACATTTAAAATGGCATACAAGAACTGTGTACATTTGTGTTGTACAATGATATATATATATGGCTAAATCAGGCTATTTGTGTGCACCACCTCATACACTTACCATATTTTTGTGGTGAGAACACTTCAGTTCTATCTTTTAGTGAGTTTCAAGTATATAATACCTTGTTACTGTATTAACTATAGTCATGATGATCTACAATAGATGCTTTAAACTCATTTCTCTTATCTAACCGAAATTTCGTACTTTTTGACCAACATCTTCCCAATTCCCCCTCCCCTCTGTCACCTGGTAACCACCATCTTACTCTCTGCCTATATGAGTTCAACTCTTTGAGCTCCCACATCTGAGCAGTATTTGTCTTTCTGTGCCCCACTGATTTCACTTCACATGTTCTCCAGATTCATCCATGGTGTAGCAAATGACAGATTTCCTTTATAAGACTGTATAGTATTACATGGTGCATATTTACCCAGGTTCTTTATCCATTCATCCACTGATGGACACTTAGATTGATTTCATATCTTGGCTATTGCAAATAGTGATACAACAAGCATGGGAATGCAGATATCTTTTCAACATTCTGATTTCACACCCCTTGGAGTAGTAGTGAGATTTCTGGATCATATGGTAGTAATATGTTTTATTTTTTGAGAAATCTCAATTCCATTTTCTATAACAGCTGTATAAATTTACATTTCTACCAACAATGAGTTTCCTTTCTTATTAATATTCTTGATGATATTTATTATTACTTGGCTTTTCACTAATAAGCATTCTAACTAGGGTGAGATGATATCTGGTTTTTGATTTGGATTTCCCTAATGTTGAGCTTCATCCAATTATTGACCACCTGTATATCTTCTTTTGAGAAACGGCTACTCTGATGCTTTGCCCATTTTTAATCAGATTGCTGTTGTTGCTGATGTTGAGTTTTTATATATTCTGGATATTGGACCCTTGTAGTTGAATAGTTTGCAAATATTTTTTTCTCATTCCTCAGATTGTCTTTTTTGCTCCATTGATTGTTTTCTTTACTGGGCAGAAGCTTTTCAGTCTGATATAGCCCCATGTGTCTATTTTGCTTTTGTCTCTTGTGCTTTTGAAATTCTGCCCATAAAACCTTTTTCTTAAACCAATGTCCTAAAGCATATCCCCCGTTTTCTTCAAGTAGTTTTGTAGTTTCTTGCCTTATACAGCTTTTATGTCTTTTTTTTTTTTTTTTTTTTTGCCTAATTATTGGTTAGATTTTCCAATACTGTGTTGAATAGTAGTGAGAGTGGGCATTCTTGGTCTTGTAGGAAAAGCTTTCATCCTTTCACCATTGAGTATGATGTTAGCTCTGGACTTGTCATACGTGGCCTTTATTGAGGCTCATACCTTCTGTACATAATTTTTTGAGAGTTTTTATCAGGAAAAGATGTTGAATTTTGTTCAGTACCTTTTGGACTGAATTGATTTTTACTTTTGTAAAAAAAATTGAGTACTTTTGTACTCAATTGGTTTTTGGTTTTGCCCGTCATTCTATTTGTGTGATATATCACATCTGTTGATTTATTAATACATACATTGAATCATCCTTGTATCTCGGGGATGAATCTCACTTGATTGTGGAAAATGATCTTTTTAATGTGCTTTTATATTCAGTTTTCTAGTATTTTATTGATTTTTGCTTTTCTGTTTATCAGGGCTATTGGCCGGATAATTCTCTTTTCTTGAAGTGTCCTTGTGTGGCTTTGGTATCAGGGTAATGCTGGCCTTTCTTTAAGTGATTTTTAAAGAAATGCTACACTATCTTCTCACTCACATAGATTCCGATAAGCAATCTAAGTCATCCTTATTATTGTTTCTCTATATATGGAGTGTTATTTTTCTAGTGCTTCTTTTTAGATTCTCCGTTTATCAATAGTTTTAGGCAATTTGAATTATGATGTGTTTTGATATTATTATGTTTCTTACACTTGGGATCTGTTGAGTTTTTCAGTTCTATGAGTTTACATTTTTTTCAAATTTAAATATATTTCATCCTTTATTTGTTCAAATATTTTGCATCTCTTTGCTTGGCTTCTTTCCTTTAGTGACTTCAATTACACATAATGTTGGCTGCTTAAAGTCGTCCTGTGGTTCAACAATGCTGTGTTTACATTTTTCTTAGTTTTTTTTTTTTTTTTTAATCATTTGGGCTTCATTTTGGATAGTTTCTATTGCTATGTCTCTAAGCTCACTTATCTTTCTTTCTGTGACATCTAATCTGATGTTTATCCCATCCAGTGTATTTTGCATTTCAGGCATTTTAGTTTTCATCTACTGGAGTTCATTTATTTTTTAAATCTTCCATATCTTTACTTAAAGTGTTCAACCTTTCTCTAGTTTTTTGAACATATGAAATTCAGTTGTCATACTTGTTTTACTATCCTTATTTATTAATCCTATCATCAATGTCATTTTAAAAGTATTTTTAATTGTATTTATTCTCCTCATGAGCTTTATTTTTCTGGTTCTTTGCATGCTTGATCCTTTTCTATGAGATGCACTAAATCGTGTGTTTTATCTTGAGGTAGCTGAGTATTTTTGTTTTATAAAAAATATTCTTGCTTTATTTGCTTTTAATTTTTTTTTTTTTTTTGGAGACAGAGTCTCACTATGTCACCCTGAGTAGTGTGCTGTAGAGTCACAACTCACAGCAACCTCAAACTCTTGGGCTTAATTAAGTGATTCTCTTGCCTTAACCTCCCAAGTAGCTGGGACTAAAGATGCCCACCTCAAGCTCGGCTATATTTTGTTGCAGTTGTCATTGTCATTCACGTGGCCAGGTTTGAACCCACCAGCCTCTGTGTATGTGGCTGGCACTGTAACCACTGTGCTACGCACACCAAGCTGAATTTGCACTTTGGTTTGGAATATAGTTATTCGGAAACAATTTGATACTTTGGGGTCTTTTTCTTAGGGTTTTATTGGCAGAACCAGAGCAACATTTAGCCTACAGTTAATTTTCCTCCGTAACTGAGGTAAGAATCTATTACTAACCTCAGCTCCACGAATAATGAAGTTGTCCACTCTGGATAATGGAAATAGTCATGATTCCTGACCCCATATGAGCTCTGGAATAGTTTGATTTTATCTTTTAAGACAATGTTTTTCAATCTTTTTAATCTCACAGAACACTTGAGCCTATAGTTAAACTTCTGTGGCATACTTAACTTACGTTGATTAAAAAAAAAAAAAAAAGAACATACTTACTTCTTTTGAAAATAATTTAATTAATCGTCTTTAAAATTTTTCACAGCGCACCTAAGATCCCCTCACGGCACAGCAGTTGAAAATCACAACTTCAAGGTGATTGATTCCCTGGTCTCAGGTGGTTTCCCTCACTCACATGCTTGATGAGTCTCCACTGAAACCGTGAGGAACTTGCTCTGTGAATCTTGGACTGTCTCTCCTCGTGCAACTCTCTCTTCTCTGGTTCTTGCCCTAAGAACTCTAGCCACCTTGGCTCACCTGGACTCCCAGCTGCAGCTCCTCACCTCAGGAAGGTCACTGGGCTCTACCCGAGCTCTGACTCTCTGTGTCATGGTCTGAAAACTCTCTCCTAATGTTTGCCACCCTGTTTTGATCACTCAGAGACCACTGCCCACTAGTGCTTATTTCCAATATCTTGAGAACTATCATTTCATGTAATTGCTGAGGTTTATTTAGTTGTTCTACATGAAAAGGTAAATTCAGTCCCTGTTACCCTTGTTGGCCAGACGCAGAAGTCGCACACATGCATTTTCTTTTTTTTATTATAGTTTGTATGCATTATTGTTTTTATGCATTTTTTAAAAAAAGATATGGTCTCTCTCTGTTGCCCAGGCTGGAGTGCAGTGGCATCGTCATAGCTCACTGCAACCTCAAACTCCTGGCCTCAAGTGATCCTCCTGCCTTGGCCTCCCAACATGCTGGGATTATAGGTGTGAGCCACCAAGCAGAGTTTTTATGGATTTTTGTAATGTTTCCTGTGGCAAACTCCAGATGATCAGCTCTCTTGATAATAATTACTGTTTTCATTAATGCTCTGGTTGCAAAGTTGAATCTGCTCTTCCCTATTCTCTTTTAATATCCAATTAGTAGCAGGTAGAGTTTTTGAGGAAGGCATATATCATGATACATAGCAGTTATAGCTTATACATGGGTAAGTATGAAAGTTTTGAGACAGACTGTGTTAGGGTCCATTATTTCACTTCCAAGAAGCACAGTCATCAGCATCCTTCCTGATTCACCAAAAAGCACAGTCACCAGCGTCCTTTCTGGTTCACCATGCAAATTGCTTGGCTCGTCAGTGTTGCTGAGAGGACTTTGTCTCAGTCTACATGGATTTTATGTTTCTGGATTTTTTGTGTATTTCAAAACTTTTTTAATGACCTACATATAATTAAAGAACCTGCACAACTAAAGTATATGATTGTCGTATACGTAATACTTTAGATAAAATCAAAGAATACATAAACATGGACCTTTGCTAACATGTTTTGAAGTGAAACTAGACAGCCAGATATTTGAAGGCGGGCTTCATTTTATATACGTCACTGTATTTCTCTTTCCTATAGTGTTCCGCATGTAAAAACTATTTGTTGCTTTGCAATAATAAACTTATTAGTAGTCCAGAAATATGTTGTTATTTTCATGATGGTTATTGCGTGTTGATTGTCTGCTATAAGGTAGGCACTCTGCCAGGTGCTTCGTATCCCATATCTAATTCAGAATTCACTATGGCTTCTGTGGCAGAACAGAAACTTATCAAACCCCAGGCCTGGTTCTCCTAAAATTTAACGTACAACCTTTTCAGAGAAATATTGCTTCCATTTCTCTATCTTTAAAATGTCAGACCCTTTTTATAGAAAAGGAAATGGGTTCAGGGAAATTAAATGCTCATGATTCCACAGCTGGTAACTGGTACTATTGGGATTCCAAATGCAGGTCTGTCTGATTCCAAAGCCTAACCTTGTATTGCTTTGTCCTCTATCATCATGAAACATAATGAAGCTTAGTGTTTTTCTCTAACAGAAATTCTCTTATTTCGTCTTTCATTCTTTTGGAAAACAGAATTAAGAGAAAGTTGTTTTAAGAAAAGACATTTCAGTAGGCATCAGAGTTAGGAGAGTAATTATGCATGTTGAGTTTTCCAAATGTTCTCAGGATCGGATTCAAGTCCAGAGTGATTCACATTGGCTGTGTTATACCTGAAGACCAGCAGTGGATTATGTTCAGTAGGCACAATGGACTAAAAATATGACAGAATGCTTCATTTCTTTTTAAAAACCTTTACAAGTTTCTACCTCCAGGGACACATTTGTTCTTCAGGCACACCCAGTTCTTTAGTCATGATGGAAACATGTTAGACTTGGAGACTCTTTACAGAGCTACTCCAGGGCTTCTCTTTGGAAGGGCCTACTCTGGCTGAAATACTGAGTATTGATCTCAAATAATTTTCTTAATAATGTTGTGGTATGGGCTAAGGAGGCATGCTCCCTGAACAAGAGGATAAAATTATATTGACCTCACAATGACAGCATATTTTATAATTTCCCATATGTTGCTCCCCCACGACCAGAAAGTCAGATTTCATATTACTTGGAGGTTGGGTTGAATCCGGGAGGGCTATGAACAGGGGGCCTGTCGGTACAAGAAAAGAATATGAGCACTGATTGTCCTCACAAAGGGAAAAGAAGCCTGTATTCATGGCCAGGGCCCAAAGTTTATCTGAATCGCCTTCAATCTCAGTTAAGGTTTAGCATCAGGTCATTGGTGCCCATCCCTGTGGCAAAGAGGGATTATTTTTATTAAGCATTTTGTGTTTGTGCAAGAGCTTTAGTCATTAATCATCTTACTTTTGTTCTCATGAGACTTTCGTAAAGTAAATGGGAAAGAAATAACACAACTCTCTTTTTATAAATAGAGAAGTAGAAGCCGTGTTGTCTGCTGCTATTCTGCACTGGACGAGCTAAAGCCAGACACTAGAATTTCGGGGAATGGGCCATGAGTTTGATGAGGGTTTTTTCTACCATAGAAGTGAGATTTTCTATTTTTACATAAAATGGACTTGCATATTTTCCATTTTCAAAGCAACATAATAGACACTGAGGTGTACTATTACAGAAAAACCCTTATATTACATAATCTGAAAATTGTTTTGAGTTCCCAAAAAGTTTTTAGAATCCAAGTATGCATTTAAGTTTAAGCGGTAAAGATTGTAAGGCACTGTTGATCTTGAGTTTTCTAATAAGAAAGAGACTACTGTATAAGCAAACATAAAAGGGTGGTTGTGAATAGCCTATGGTAAGTTACGGGGGGTCTCTGAGAAGAAAGTATGGGAATTGTATTGAATTAATCTGGTGGGCTTCTTGGAGGGGGAGTGTTTTGAATTTCAACTACAAAAAAGGATTTCAAAGATCCTTCACCCCAGATATTTTGAAATAACTTGTTCTGTCTCTGAAGTGTAAATAGCACACACACATACAAAAAAATGGCAAAGATCACAAGAAGGAGGAACTGCTGGAGAGGTCCAAAAGGGCCTATTTTAGAATAATGAAGAGGAAACGAAGAACAGTTTTCTGACAGGGAGATCTTTCACATCTATTCATAATGAGGTCATTCTGGGGCAGGTGGGATGACGTGGCAGAGGAATGGCATCGGGGAAGCCATCTGAATTAGACTGGATAAATACGCAAAGGCGCTGGGCCAGCCTGCCCTCTGGTGGGAGCAAACAACACAATTAGGACTTGGGCCAACTCACTTCCTTTGGCATAAGGCAGACCTCAGATTCAAATCCAGTCAGAAGCCATGTGACTAAAATGTCTCAGGGCTTTCATTCATAAATTGGTATGAAAAAGGCCTAGTTTATAAGCTGAAGAGTTGAAATAAAAGTCTGCAAAACACTTAGGAGGCACATGGCACCAATGCCAAATCCAGGTTACATGGAATACAAATCTTACCAATATTGGAGGCTTTCTTTAGGAAAAAGGATACACAATTCTGCAAACAAAATTAGGTAGCAAAGTAAATATTTTTTAGAGTAAGAAATCATAGCAAATCACTAATTTAAAAAATCTGACAAATACCATAAAAATCACAAAATCTAGGAAAACAATATGATGATTTATTTATTAACTGTCTGAAATCCTTCTATTTTTCATGTGCATGTAAATGTGCATACACACACAGATATACATGTGCTACATATTCTGATTGCTTGTTCGTATGATAATGATTTTGTAAAACCACACTGTATAGACAGAATAGAAACATATTTCAACTTTGCTTTAGTGTGGTTCATCAAAACTTGTTTTTTATCATTCAGGAAAAGATTTTTCAACACCACAACTTGTTGCTTGCAATGTGCTGGAAAATTTTATGACTATAGTCAAATTTGGGAAAACTTTTAACTGGGTTTTACATATAAGAGTTGTAAGATTTAGATAATCCTTCCACGACTAGCTTATGGCTCTGAATATTCCAAATCTTATTTCTCTTACACTATCCCCCTCCTTTTAGGGCTGGGTGTCATAAGATGCATTCACATCCCAGCTCACCAGCTGGCAGTTGATGATGGGAGTGTTTCTAGAATACATTTGTACAACCCAGTGGTTAGCCATCAGGTCTCCACAGAAGTAGGCTCTGCACTCAAGCTCAAAGTATCTACCCCACTCCAATGCCATCCTACATAGAGGGAAATGTGACAGCGGAGAAGTCAGGGGAGTATTAACTAATTGTTGTTGTATACTTTAATTTTGCAAACTTTACAGAAACAGCCATGCCCACACATTGATAGAGCCCCTGCCGGGGACCTGGAAGGGGCCCGTGCCGTTATCTTCGTGGCCAACTGCCTCTCCCTGTCACACCCACATGCTGGGGGTCTGCTTCTCTTCTCTCCATATTGGCACTTGTTGCCCAAAGTGAGCAGCATGGTTGTGGGGATTTGGGGTTATACGCCAGGAGGCACCACTTGTCTAGCCACTGAGATGAGGTATGTCTCCCTTAGCAGAGCTGAATCTAAGTTAAATGGTGAGAATCTTATAGTTCCTATCAGGAGGAACCTCCTTGTACCTCTTACATTTTTCCATATTCTTTCCCCTACACTGACAGGATATATTTAAGTTCAAAACTCATCTTTGAAATGTCTGTGATTTACCTGGCTCTGAACTCTTTTCATCCTTCAGAAAATCCCTTCTAAGAGTATCACAATCCTCTTCCCACAAAAGAGACAGTAGAGGTCAGCTGGTAAGTTTGCCGAACCCACCCCTGGGCCACTCCATGAGGTCCTGGGTAGAAAAATGTTTGAGGGTGGTGAAAGCAGCAGTTGGAAACAGTGGTCCCATGGTGTAGTGGTCATTCTAGAAATGTAACCCCTCTGAAACGTGCTGCCCAGGCTTTGGGGAGAAGGGTAAAACAAATAAAGCTGCCGCCTGTTTGGAACGTGCACTGGCTCCTTCCACATCTGCAGGACATTTAGCTCCTTGCATCTGGTAGTGTTTGTGCAAATATAATTCCATATTCACTAATAATTCCTGGGGCTAAAGGACCCCCCCTAGGGTAACCTTGTTAATATTCTCCCAAGGCCTGGTGTGAACGCCTCATAGCATTTTGATTAGAATTCAATCTTGTGTTTTTTTCCCCTCTCTGTCTCTTTCTCCTTCTCTCCTCTCATGCTTTTCTGGCCCCTGGTTTCCTGGCCACCCACATCAGGAGACATTCTCCCTCCCTTCCACTCTCCTTTCTCAGTTTCAAGGAATTTCCTTGTGTCAAAGGCAAAGTGTGATTGACATATTTCCCCCCTCTTAGGAGCAGTCACCTTGGTGTCTGATTTAACCATGTCCTTACGGGACTCACACAATCTCTACCTGGGTGAGGGAGACCTGCTGCTCACCCTTCTTCAAGCACCAGCCTTGGAGCAAGGCAGCTCAGTCTTTTACAGACTGTTAAATTGCTTTCTTTCCCTTTATTTTCTTTCTTTCTTTTTTCTTTTCTTTCTTTCTTTCTTTCTTTCTTTCTTTCTTTCTTTCTTTCTTTCTTTCTTTCTTTCTTTCTTTCTTTTTTTTGCACTGGCAAATGATTTCTGTTCAGTTGTACCTTGAGCTTTAAAGAATTTTAATTATCTGCAAGCAGGAAGGCCAGTTGCCTCCTGCCAGTGCCCTCTACCTGCCAAGAAAGGCATTTGCTGTTCTTCAAATCTGGGACAAGAATGGTTATAGAAAGAATTCTCTAATTTCAGGTTCACTGACGCTGGGCAACCTGTACTCTTTTGGTTCCTTAGTCTTACTTGACTGACTTGTTTGTCTCTCAGAAGAAAAGGGGTCATAGAAAACAAAAACAAAAGCGGACCAGCCATAACTTGAGGAATATATCTAACCCGAAAGAATTTCTTGAAAGGAAACGTTCTTGATGCTAGAACGAGTGATTCTGGAATGCTCATACTCTTGGGGGTCTTTACAACAGGCTGCCTTTCTTTGAATTACTGTGGGTTCTAAGGCCTTCAGTCTGAAGGGAAAGAACTAGACGACCTTGGAAGGTCACTTGCAGCTTTTTAATTTGGCAACAATCCCCATCTTTTCTGAGAAGGTCCACACTTTTCACAGTGTTGGAGCAAACTCTGTCTTAAGGAAATTACTCAGGTCCTTCCAGAAGCAACCCAAGTCATACCCCACTGTTTCTCTTTAATGAATCACATCTTCTGCTGTTATAATATGCTACATAGTCAAGGCTCCCAACTGCAGGCAGCTATATTGAAGTGCAATATTAACTTCTTAAGGAACTTCCTGTGACTCCCCCAAATCCCATTGTTCCAAAAGAAAACAAAATGCTAGAGATTCGCAGTTATATTTTTTTCTTGTTGGTATTTCAGCATTAGAGGCAGCTTTCATAAAAATCTTTACGTCAACAACAAGAAAACCTTTAGAAACTTTATAAATACATGCAAATTAAACATGTCCATAAATAACCAACAGGCTAATGAGGAAATTAAAAGAGAAAATTTTTAAATGTAATGAGACAATGGAAAGATATCAGACCAAACCTATGGGACACAGCAAAAGCAGTTCTAAGAGGGAAGTTTATAGCAAAAAATTATAATTCTAATAAACAACCTCATGATGCATCTCAAAGAACTTAAAAAACCATAACAAGCAAAACTCAAAATTGTTTAAGGAAAGAAATAATGAAGCTCAAAGCACAAAGAAAAGAGAGACTAAAAAAAATCAACAAAATCAAGAGTAAGTTTTTTTGAAAGATAAAATTGAAAACCATTAGCTAGACTAACCAACGAAAAAAAAGAAAAGATGCAAATAAATAAAATTTGAGATGAAAAAGGAGACATTATAATTCATACCACAGAAAAACAGAAGATTATAAGAGGGTATTATGAACAGCTATATGCAAACGGTTTTTTTTTTCTTTTTCTTTTTTATTAAACCATACCTGTGTATATTAATGCAATCATGGGGCACCATACACTGGTTTTATAGACCGTTTGACATATTTTCAACACACTGGTTAACATAGTCTTCCTGGCATTTTCTTAGTTATTGTGTTAAGACATTTATATTCTACATTTACTAAGTTTCACATGTACCCTTGTAAGATGCACCACAGGTGTAATCCCACCAATCACCCTCTCTCGCCAATCCTTCC
>CAUYPK010147140.1:0-21129 GCA_963574355.1 Loris lydekkerianus | reverse complement strand
CACGGCCACCCCCCCTTGACATCCTCTCTGCCTCACCCCCCCTTCCGGCCCTCTGGGTGACACCCCCCATTACTGCCTCTCTGGGTCACCCCCCCATTACTGCCTCTCTGGGTCACCCCCTCATTACTGCCACTCATGGTTCTTGTCCCCCATTTGCTTGCATGAATAATTTATTAATTGCCACGCCTCCTAACAAATTATACAGTTTTGAAAAATATTATTGTGTTATGGCAGGAGCACTTAATGTGAGTTGTATCCTCTTAACATTTTCTTTAAGTGTACAGCCCGTTATTGTTAACATAGAGCATATACTTCTGAATGCTGGGCCATGGTCTCTGTTTTCTCCCATGTAAATTAGAAACAAAACCCTAAGCTCTCCACTGACTGAATGGAACTCCTCTTGGCCAAGGGAACCCCCCAAAACCTTAACACTGACTTTCTGTATGTGATGAGAAGGGAGGTTTCACATGCCTCATTGTACCCCTTCCCTTTTGGTGTTTAAACACAATAATTGATCAGCATTAATATTAAAATAGAGATTGTAAGACTGACAAAACTGATTCTTTTTGGCAATAAGATACCAAATTATAAATAAGACAGACCATGAAAGGCAAGGGTTAAGTCACACTTTATAATCCATCAAATCTAGTTAAAGAGGTCTTTTTTTTTTTTTTTTCTGGCATGGTATCACATGACAGATAACAGACTCAAACTTATCTCAATCTAAGCATTCCTTCCTACTGATTCTGAATTTTTGGACAAAGAATACTTTCAACCAATCACCAACTAAAGAATCCCTGAACCTTTTCCAAAGCAATGTATATCTCCCAGGTGTTAATTTATGATTTTGCCTATAATTCCTGTCTCCTTTAAAAGTATAACACCAAATTATAATTCAACTTCCTTGGACCATAGTTATGTATATTTAGCTCAGAATAAACCTTTTAAAAATATTTTACAGAGTAAAGTTGGGTGAAGTGGCTCACTCCTATAATCCTACCACTCTGAGAGTCTGAAGCAGGAGGATCCCTTGAGCTCAGGAGTTCAAGATCAGCCTGAGCAAGAGTGAGCCCACCTCTACTAAAAGTAGAAAAATTAGCCAGGCATTGTGGTGGGCATTTGTAGCCCCAGCTACTCAGGAGGCTGACGTAAGAGGATCCAGGAGTTTGACATTCCTATAAGTTAGGCTAATGCCACTGCACTCTAACTTGGGTGACAGAATGAGACGTTGTCTAAAAAAAAAAAATAAAAATAAATAAATAAATAAATAAAATATATACATATACCTATATATATTTTACAGAGTTTGATTTTTCTTTTGATATTCACTAAATCTACCAAGCTTAATGCAATGTCAGGCACATAGTAAGTGCTTACTTTATCATTATTGAATAAGGGAACTAGTGTTCCCAGTATAATGGCGTCCAACATAATGACTTTAAGCTCCATAAATTTGATGATTCCCAAATTTATGTCTAATCTCAAAATGTCTAAAACTGAACTCTTAATTCAATCTTCACACTCTCAGAAAGTGGTATCATTATCCCAGAGTTGCTTAGGGCCCAATACTTGGTGTAATTCTTTTCTTTCTTTTTTTTTTTTTTTTGAAACAGTCTCACTCTGTCACCGCAGGTAGAGTGCTGTGACATCATAGTTCACAGCAACCTTAAGCTCTGGGGTTCAATCTATCCTCTTGCCTCAGACTCCTGAGTAATTGGGACTACAGATGCCCACTACAATGTCTAGCAATTTTTTTCTATTTTAGTATATATGGGGTATCACTCTTACTCAGGCCAGTCTCAAATTCCTGAACTCAGGAGATTCACCTGCCTTGGCCTGCCAGAGTGCTAGGATTATAGGTGCGAGCCATTATGCCTGGCCCTTGGGGTCATTCTTTTCTCTTTGTCTCTCATCTCAGATTTGATTAGTCAGCAACTCCTACAGCTTCCTTTTAAAATATTTTGAGAACCTCTGCTTTCACCTGCTCTATTGCTACTGTCTTGGTTCAAACCATCATCCTCTCTTGACAAGCCTTACTTTATAGGAGGGAAACACTTGAGATTGTGGAAATAAGTGAAGAGCACTCTAATGATAACAGAAACTATTTATTCACGGCTGGCTATGGCAAGGAAGTCAGCCTCCATTGCTCATGTTTGGCAAAGACTCAAAGGCAGACAGGGGAATAGGAATGGACTAGTGAGAAAAGGGACGGCTTCAGGTGTGCTTGATGGGAAGCTGTTGGCTGGAGTAGTTAAGTGGCCTTACTAGAAGCAAAGCATCCTGTGTGATTGGGTTAGAGAACATATTTGGGTTCTCTGGTTGGTTCTGAGCTGGCAGCTGGCAATCACTGACCAAGTCATGACCATCTTGAGCCAGTAGTTGCAGAGATGCTTTGGCTTCCTGGACTGGACACTGCAGAAGTGGTTGGTCAGAGTTCTATTTTTATAAGCTGTGGTCACCCTCTGCTTGTTTATTCAGTCTCTCAGGTCAACTGGGGGTTCTGTGGTAACTTGGGTATTTTCTCCTTAGTAGGTATCAGAGAATCTTTGCCATACATTTCAGGGCATGGGAGAATGAACAAGTAGTTCTGTACTAAGGCAAGTGGGTACCCAGTAAGGCTAATCATTTAGGACTCTTTTTAATAGATGGCATTAAGATCTGCATTCAACTGGAAAGTAGGGGAATGAGGCAAGGGTAATGTCAGGCAAGGGGCATCCAGGCAGCTGGGATCAGTCTCATGCTTTATTCTCCCACAATTCATCTCTGTTTCCTAAATTCTAAGTCCTGAGTTTCCAAGACCCATCTGCTTTAGAAGGAATCAATTGTTTTTTGAGGTAGAGAGAAGTGAAATGGCTACAAATTCCCTCCAAGTCAGTATACCTGCCCCTTTCCATTCCTTCTACCAGTAGAGGGAGTGTGTTTCCTCATCACTTGAATCTGGGCTAACTTACTGACTTACTTTGACCAATAGAATTTTGAGATTAGTCCTTAAGAGACCCTACATGCTGTTCTTGGTACATTGCCCAGAGACCAACACAAAGCAAAGGCAGTCTAGATCCCAGGACCAGAAGAACCTATGTGAAGGAGAACTGAGTTGCCCAGCCATCAACCACCAGCCACCAGCCACCAGCCAGTGCCAGTCACATGAGGGAAGCCATCTTGACCTCAAAGCCCAACCAAACCTCCAGCTGATACAACCACACGAATAAGTCCTAGTAAGACCAGTAGAGGCACTGTCCACTCAGTCAGAATTATGAGAAATTATAGACTATTGATGTTTGAACCACTAAGTTTTGGCTACCTTGTTATGTGACAATAGATAAGAAGAGCATTTCTCAAGCACGCCCTTTGAGAGTTAAACATCAAAGGAATATCAGAGTATTTCTTTCAATCTTGTTCTACCTTCTGCCTGAGAGGAGTTCTAGTAAAGTGTTTTTCCCATCTTGATACATGGGTATTAACAAGGTATATTGCCCAGTTGGCCCCATGCTTAATCTAGTTATAGGGAAAATCTAGTGTTCTGGACTTTCTAGATTCTAGTGATCTAGAATCTGGTAGATCTAGTGTTTAAGAGAGCTACTTTGCTTCAGGCATCTCCCTTAGAACCACAGAATTAGCCCTAGATAGGCACTGTCTTCTCCAAAGAAGAGCAGAGTCTGCAAGAAGAATAGTGTGGATTTGGAGAAATCAGGTTCCCTTAGTGCACAAAGCAGAGACTCTCTTGAGTTCTTCAGCATGCTTGGCCCTGAAGAGACAGATGAGCAAAGGCCCCCTGTGTGGGAGGCTTCCCCAGCCTTCCCCGGGATGTGGCTCCTGATTTGATTCTTGGGACTTCAGTTTGGCCTCCTTTTTCTTTAAGCCTCATGACCTTCCCTGGGAAGGGAGAGCCCTGTCTATTCCTCTGGTTCTAACTCCATCAATCTTTGTGTGAGGGGAGAGGAATCTCTGGTGTTTTCAAACCATGTCTGCAAATTCTCTGACCTTATGTCTTTAAGAGGTGGAATCTAATTCCTCATACTTTGCATATATGTCATCATTAGTGACTGGCTTCTAATGAATAAAATGTAACAAAAGTGATGCTGTGTGACTTCCAAGTTTAGGTCCTGAAAAGTGATAGAGCTTCTGCTTGGGTGTCTCTTTGGAACATGCACGTTTGGCACCCTGAGCCACCACATAAGAAGCAGGGCTACTGTGAAGCTGCTGTGTACCAGGGGCCAGATGGAGCGCTCACGCAGAGACAGAGAGCTATCCGAGCAGCCCCAGCTATTTCAGCCCCCAGCTGCTTGAGTTTGTCCAGCTCAGATAGGGGGATGAAGAGGCCTTTGAGATGATCCAGCCACCACCTGAGTACATACAAATGCAGTCCCCAAGTAGTAAGAACAACCAAGCTGAGCCTAGTCAGTTCCAAGACCTGTGAAAAATCATAATTACAGGTGGCAGTTGCTGTTTACAGCACTAAATTTGGGCTGGTTTGTTATACCAATAGGTAACTGCTGCAGAATCCTTGAGGACTGCTAGGATGAGGACAGAGCAGGCCAGAAGAGCTGTGGAGACTGGCTGCCACCTGTGTGGGACCTCACTGCCAGTCAGATCTGTGACCTTGCTGAGTTTACTCCTTCATCCCTCGCTTGGGAGCATCAGCCTGGGATTCTTCAAATGTAAATGTCATCAAATACTAACCTCCCATAAAGTGTTCAAAGAAACTCTGCTAACCATCCATCCTAGGGAGGGAGAGATTTCAATGACATTTGATTCCATGTAGTTAAAATTCTAATTCAATTAGAAATGCTAGGTCTAGAGATACGTTTTTACCCCCTGTGGAAACCATCTCATCTTTTCCTCTCTTGTGAATATTGCATCCCTTCTAAAATTTTTCCTGTTAGAAACATAAGCCATGGTAAATTAAAGGATTTAAAAGATTATCCAGTCCAACTTCTTTACTTACTTACTTATAAAGAAGCTGAGTCTCAGAGAAACGAGGATATGTCCTGAGTTAGTAGGTGGCAGAGCAGGAGTTAAAGTCGAGGGTTTTAGACTTCCGGTCCAGTCTGCTCTGCAAGGCATGACCATTTAGTGTATGTCACAGGCCTTTATACAAGCACTTGTGGACCAAACGCTAAGAGTGGCACAAATATTAATATTTAATTTTCATGATGACCTTAGGAGATAAGTGCTATTTTAAAAATTATTTTTATAGGCGGTGCCTGTAGCTCAGTGGGTAGGCCGGCCACGTGCACTGTGGCTGGCGGGTTTGAACCTGGCCTGGGCCAGCTAAAACAAAAATGACAACTTCAATGACAACAACAACAACAATAGCGGGGGGCGGCACCTGTGGGTCAGTGGGTAGGGTACCGGCCCCATATACCGAGGGTGGCGGGTTTGAACCTGGCCTTGGCCAAACTGCAACAAAAAATAGCTAGGCGTTGTGGAGGGCGCCTGTAGTCCCAGCTACTCAGCAGGCTGAGGTAAGATAATCAGCTAAGCCCAAGAGCTGGAGGTTGCTGTGAGCTGTGACGCCACAACACTCTACTAAGGGTGACAAAGTGAGACTCTGTCTCTAAAAAAAAAAAAAAAAAAAATTGCCGGGCACTGTGGCAGGCGCCTGTATCCCAGCTACTTGGGAGGCTGAGGCAAAAGGATTGCTTAAGCCCTGGAGTTTGAGGTTGCTGTGAGCTGTGATGCCATGACACTCTACCCAAGGCCACTGAGTGAGACTTTGCCTCAAAAAAAAAAAAATTTTTTTTTTTTTTTAAATAGTAAAAAGAAATAGCAGAGGTGCAGAGAAGTTAAGTAATTGGCCCAAGGCCAATATCTCCTTTAGATCCAAGCGGGAGGCGCCCTAGGCCTTGGGCTTTCGAGAACCCACTCTGGCCTCCTCTCCTCTATCCTTCCCTACAGGATGAGAACTCTTTGGGAGCAATATGCCAGCCTAACTGGAGGATCTGTCCTATTGCCTAGACCACAGCCATGTGCCTTAGAATTTCCTCCCCAAACTAGCAGCTTGAGAATATTTCCAGGTCCTGCAGGCCTTGTCCCCAGAGCTGGCCTTCGGACAGGGCCTCTCCCCACGTGTGTGTACCTTTAGGCCAGAGTGTGGCCAAAGAGCAGCTCTTTGTGGCTGTAGGGTTTGGGGTAGCTTGAATGTTCAGGGCCGTCACGTGGCAAGGGATGGGGCTGGGACTGAATGGGAAGAGGAGGCAGCTAGCAGCTGGTGTTTCTTTTGGGGCCAACTCACATGAAACTCTGAAGATTATTTGAATTCTAACTTTAAACATGGCACTCAAGGTCATTAGGAAGGTATATTTGCCAAGGAAGATAGAACAGTTCTATACAGTTACTTGGTAGAATAATTTGTAACATTTACATATTTGGATATATGTTATATGAGCCTCTATACTTTTATTTTGAACTCTGTAAATGTTAACAGGGGGCAGCAGTGTGCTGGTAGATGTTTAACAAGCAACTCTTGGGTCCTTGGGGTGGGGAAGTGTAGAGGAAGCCCTTTCTATAGTGTGAATACCCCCACTATGGTTGATTTCAGTCCGCCAGTACAACATCACCAAGCAGAGAGCTGGGAAAACACGTGTATGATTAGCTCTCAGGAACCATATAGGCCCAGTCCAGGACAATGCGCAGGGCAGGGATGGCCAATGCCTCATAGCTAGTGAGAACTTGAACTAGGCAGTGTGGTTTTAGAATCTAGACTCAATTTCTTTGCTGCCTCCCATTCCTTGTTCCCAGGCCCGCAAGACCAGACCCTATGGAGTGTAGAGGATCATTACATCAGTCTGTGCTTTAATTCCCAAATCCTGGTGGGTCATGTCCTAGCATCAGCTGATGCTGCTTTAGCTGCAAAGAGACGACTTCCTGCCTGAAGCAAAGTACCCCATGTCTCCTCAGGACCAAAATATCCAGAATACTCTGTTGTTCTTGACTTATTTGAGACAGAGTCTCACCCTCTCACCCTGGGTAGAGTGGCATGGCATCATAGCTCATGGCAACTTCAAACGCTTGGGCTCAAGTGATCCTCTTGCCTCAGCCTCCAGAGTAGTTGGGACCACAGGCACTTGCCACAACACCTGGCTAATTTTTTCTATTTTTAGTAGACACAGGGTCTTGCTCTTGCACAGGCTGGTCTCCAACTCCTGAGTTCATGCAGTCCACCTGCCTCGGCCTCCCAGAGTGCTAGGATTACAGGCATGAGCCACTGCACCCAGCCGTCCTTGACTTTCTGGGAACTGCTGTTTCCCGGCTCCTGCCTGCCTGCCTTTCCTCTCACCTTGGCTCCATCACTTTCACCACTCGTCCCTCTGGCTTGTCTGGCCATGACCCACTGGGCCTCTACTGCTGAGCCTGGATGGTAGTTCCAAGCTGTGGACATCAAGTGATTGTTTTTTGGTTTTTTTTTGAATAGGTACTCATATAAGGGAGGCTACATATAAGATATTTTGACCTTATTAAAAGGATTCTATTTTTGAAATAAATTGAGAACTTTTCTAGACCTTTTGGCCTTTCTGATCATTCTAGGAGAAAATTAAATCTTGATGCAGAAAGCATCATTATGTATAATAAGTTGGGATGCAGAGCTCTAATTTTCACAGGTGCTACTTTGTCCTGGTTGTGGCCCAAAGGCTGTCCTTGAAGTCATGGCACCGATTCAAAAGCCTGGGGAACAACTTGGATACTACCTAACAAGTGCAAACAATATGACCCAATCATACTTATCCTTATATAAATCCCCACCCCTCTCAAAAAAAAAAAAAAAAGACTAGGGAACAACTATTTAGCCAGGAGATAGAGGACCCCAGTCTCAAAATCCATGAAATTCAACTAGTTCATGATTATACCCAGACTTGGTTCCTGGGATATGTCCATTTTTCCCTAATATGCAGAGCAGTAATATTCATACCAGGTAACTATTTGGCCTTTTAGGAATGAAAGATTTATTGAAAATAATGCATCTGGGGCCTTTGGAACAATCTATAAGCTTTGAGGAAAAATAAAAATGTTGACAATTGGGGTGGGAATTTTTTTTTTTTTTTCAGAGACAGAGTCTCATTTTATCACCTTCAGTAGAGTGCCGTGGCATCACAGCTCACACCAACCTCAAATTCTTGGGCTTAAGCGATTCTCTTGCCTCAGCCTCCCAAGGCGCCTGCCACAATACCAAGCTATTTTTTTTGTTGTTGCAGTTGTCATCGTTGTTTTAGCTGGCCTGGGTTGGGTTCCAACCCACCAGCCTTGGTGTACATGGTTGGTGCCCTACCCACTGACCTACGGGTGCCGCCCAGGGTGGGAAAATTTTTGAGGCCTCTGTGATAGGAATCTCCAAATTTAGAGGCCTAATTTGAGATGTTTGGATAGATTTCTTTCCTCTTCTCTTTTTTTTTTTCTTTTCTTTTCCCTTTCTCCTTTCCTTTCCTCTTCTTTTTGAGAAAGAGTCTCAGTCTGTCATGTGGGCTAGAGTGCCAAGGCCTCAGCCTAGCTCACAGTAACCTCAAACTCGTGGGCTCAAGCAATCCTCCTGCCTCAGCCTCCCGAGTAGCTGGTACTACAGGTGCCTGCCACAATACCTGGCTAATTTTTCAATTTTTAGTAGAGACAGGGTCTTGCTTTGCTCAGGCTGGTCTTTAACTCCTGAGCTCAGGCAATCCTTCTGCCTTGGGAGCCCAAGAGAGCTAGAATTATAGGGATGGGCCACTGCACCCAGTTTGATAGTTTCAACCTAGATCTGAGCTGGGAGACATGCATGGGCCTCTGGAAGACATGCTGTGTTTTGCTGGTTCTGCAAAGACCGTGTAGATGTTTCATGCCCCTGGACATCCATGTCTAGTCTTTCTAGAGCAGTAGTTCTCAAAGTATGATCTTTGGACCAGCAGTAACTACATCCCTTTTAATTTGATAGGGATGTAAGTTCCCCCAGACCTACTGAATTGGAAACTCTAGAATGTAGTAATCTGTGTTTTGTAAGCCTTTGGGGTGATGCTGACACGGTAAAGTTTGAAGACAACTGTTCTTTGAGTATAATTGCAACTCTGCATGTACCTGTAAGAACAATAGAACCACAGAGCAGTAAGAAATATGCCAAAAAGGGGAGGAAAGACAAAGGGAAGTGGCAGTGGACTGGCAGCTCGGCATGTGCATTCATAGGTTGTAGCATTTCTTCAGGTCTAATTATCCACTCTGAACTGGGAGTCAGCCTTGTTTTCCCTGTATTGCAGCACCTTGGTGCTTAGATTTTGTCACCAGTTGAAATTTCTCATGACCTACTGGATTCCCAAGGTTGTGTTCCATTCTGGTTTCCACTCCAGAGGTGATCACGTGGCTCCCTGTGATTGCTTTCCAAGCACTTTCTGCAGAGGGATATGAGCCTCCCTCTCTCCCTCTTCATTTGCATGTAGAATATCTTTTAACAAGGATGATTCAAATTTCTAGCCCTTGGCCTTCCTCCCTCTGCTTCTCCTGAACAGTAACCTGCATGCCAAACAGAGCCCAGAGGGAGCCCATTAAATGCATGGAGAAATCACGCCCTGAAGGAAGCAGGAGTCCCAACCAATCTCATCTTGCTTGTAATTGCTACATTATACAATCTTAATAAAATATTGCAGACATCCAGTTTCCTTTATGGCCAAACATTAATGAGTCCTGACTCCTGAGACCCTTCTAAAACCATAATGCTAAATCTAGGACTATAATGGAACCCTGCAGTGTTGGACTATGATCAGAGAGGTATGGGAAGATGGAACTTGTCTTTTCTCTTTAGCTGGAAGAAATGCTGAGTTATGTGACAGAGAGTTTCTTCAGTATTGTAGCACGAGCTGGAGGTGCCTTGTTGACTCTCTGCTTGAAGGTTTTAGTTCAGCCAAGGCAGTATGCTTGGCCTGTGTAGAGTGAACTAGAAGTCTCAGGAAGCAATGTCCTCAGAAGCAACCCTTACCCATTTTATAGATAAACGTAAATGCTCCCCAGCTCCTCACCTCTTGGTTGGGATAGCTCTGAGAAGGCTCTTGCACTACCCCCTAGAGCATCCCAGTAGAACTGAGTTCATACTGGGAATCGGCTTATAACATACCTTTTAACTTCTCTTCCCTGACTTACTGTTTTCTATTTCTTTGTTGGTGTCTTTTGGATTACCTCTCAAATAAATGACTTGTACCTGAATCTTTGCCTTATGGTTTACTTCTGGGAGAAGTCAAATTAAGACAAGGATGACAAGAAAATATTTAGGGTAAATCAACCAATAAGGGTAAGGCCTGGTTTTCATTTTTTCTTTTTAAAAAATCAAACCATTACATTTAGGTAAATGGTATAAATGGATGAATTTATTCATCCCTTCATCCATTTGTTATCAAACACTTACTGGGCATATACTGTATGCAATATTGGGCTGGGCACTCTCCTCGAAGAATTTAAAGAATTCAGATCTACTTTTGACTATAAGACCAAAAAGAAATGTGATTGAAGGACGTTCAAATCAAAGGATTCTGGGAGTAGAGAAAAAGGAATTTCCTCTGGTATTCAGGGGGCATTAGATAAGGGCTTTGCAAGGTTGATGGAACAAGATTTTAACCAGAGGCCATTCTATGCAGAGGAAATAAGAGTAATTGTGAGGAATGAAAGGTGTCTTCAAAGCAAAGAATTCTGGAGCCCAGGTAGCTCTATAGAGACTGGGGAATAATAGTAAGAGGCCTTGAACACGAACAGAATGTGTGTGAAGGGGGAGGAGCTATTGATGAGTTTTAAGCAAAAGAGTGATATAGTCAGAACTGGACTCTGAGAAGCTTAATCTTGCTATAGAGTATGACCCAAAGGGGAAGATTGGGCGAAGAAGGCATATTACAAAACTACTCAAGTATTTTTAGCATAGCACTTAAATAATGTTCTTCAAAATATTATACACATGGCCTTTATACAAATATAAAGTGCACATGCCAAAGGTTTTATTCCCCTCATTAGGGAACCAGTGATATGTTAAGACAAATTCAAATGAGACTTTGAAGAACAGAAGTTTATATATTTGGACAGGTAAAAAAGAAGTTGCAGTGAGTTATCTTTCCCATAAATTATAATCACTTGCCTCATGAGCAGACACAATTTACATTTTTCAAGCATCATTTTCATTGCTTTCAGACAAAAGTAATTTTCATTGCTATACTTCTTCTACCAGAAGTTATAGTCTGGTCAACAGAAACTCAATCACAGGTGGCCTCCCAACATTGCACTGAAAGAATATCTAATAATCTATTTTTCTTATTTTTAAGTTTAGAATAATTTTTCTTAATAATCTCCTTCTTTGAGATCTTGAATAATCTGCAAAAATAATTTATGATTATAGAAAATTCTGCTCTCTCATTAGGTTTGGCCTGATTATTTAAGAGGTGAAGTAAGAGTGTTAAATAACCAACCACACAGGCTTCCTTGAGTTTGCTTTGTAAATCTGTTTGCCTTACCATATGGAACAACTATATTGAAGAGGAATCTCAAATTGAACTTGGAAAAGTCTCTGTTACTTTGTCCTATTCTGAACCTTGGAACAAAGTGCAATAAAGTCTCTCCAACAGATTTAACCTTGGGAACATGTAAATTTGGTGAGTTCTTTTCTTCTTGAGGTCTACCCAGTTTCTAAGATGCTTGGGCCAGCCTGGAAGTGACCTTTCTTACTACCCGTGAGGCTGAGACTATGTTAGCAAGGCAGCCAACTGGTTTTCCTAGGAGAGCTTTGTAGGTGTTGGTCCACATATAAAGTCAGACCCTTCCTAGAGGGTCATTGTATGTGATGGGGTGTAGAAATGGCTTCCAGGTGTCCTGATATAATCATTGTTGTGCACTAAGCAATCAGTATACCTAGAACCCATTTCTATACCCAGTCACAAAAAACATACCTTATTGCACCTATGAGACATTCTATGTCGTTGCTGTACAGGCAATCTGAGTAAGCAGAAACCCCAGTGAGTTCCTGGGTTTCTCCCACATCAATGCCACAGACTCTGGATGGGAGCATAAATAAGCAATGAAAAAGGGGCATTGAAACTAGTGATCTGAGAGCCGGTTGTTTATTATTTAAAATTTTTTTTCCACAGCTATGATTTAACAATAATAAAAAACAAAACAAACCATAAAATCCAGATAGTTTAAAAACCTTTAGGACATAGGTTAAAACTGATAATTTTTTTAATGAATCCCAAACATTAAAAGAAAAAGTGATGACATTTTTTTAAAGTTAAAAAAAAGGACATGTGAAAGAAAGGAAGGAAAAAATATTATTGTTCCAGAACTAATATTATTAGTTCCAGAGTTATTTCTTATACAAATGCCAATACAAAGTTAAATGCTGCAATAAATGTAATCTAGTTTTTCTGATAATTACTATCCCTCAGCTGCTTATCATACAAAAAAAAGGGCACAGGGAGAAGGAAGGAAGAAAAGAGAAAGGTTCACCTTGCAATAAAGAACAGCCTGTTTTTCCTCTGGAGAGGAAATCAGCAGAGGGTCTAATTGTTCCACAGCCATGATGATGCTGTGAATTGAGGGATAGTGATCAGTTATACTTCACAATATAACCTGATCAAAGGCCATCTCTGGACTTTTATTTTCTTACTGTATTTGCAAAGATTATCTAAACATATATTATATGCTACAAATGAACAAGATATGTTTCTTGTCCTCAAGGAGCTCACAATCCAGTGGGAGAAGTAGATTATAAACAGACTGTTAAATCACAGTCAACAAACCTGGGAGAGAGGCAAATGTAGGCTGTGCAGGCACACAAGAAGGGTTTCCTGGAGGAGGAGCATGCCAAAACACTAAAAAATAATCAGCCAGACAGAGTTTTATACAGAATAGCACAATGAAGGGTGGCACCTTTGGCTCAGTGAGTAGGGCATTGGCCCCATATACTGAGGGTGGCAGGTTTGAACCCGGCTCCAGCCAAACCCCATCAAAAACTAGCTGGGCATTTTGACGGGTGCCTGTAGTTCCAGCTACTTGGTGGGGAGGTGAGATTGAGGCTCGAGAATCACCTAAGTCCAGGAGTTGGAGGTTGCTGTGAGCTGGGACACCATAGCACTCTACTGAGGGCGATAAAGTGAGAATCTGTCTCTAAATAAATAAATAAATAAAATAGCACAATGAAGTAGTATTGGGCCCTGCCATGTGCCTGTAACTTCCGAGCCTGACTAGAAGTAGATCCATAGAGCTACTTCCACAACTCAACAAGGCCCGGCCTAAAATTGCCTCTACCTAGATACAGCCAATCCCCTTTGGGCCATGTACCTCATCTCCCTCCTCCTTTCCCCACCCCTTCCCCATGCTCTATATAAGTGGCTGCTTGACGCAATAAAGTTGAGTTCCTGCTTCAACAGACTCCTGGCTCCATGTGTTCCTGTTGGGGCTGCCAACGCTCGCCATCCCGCTCAGCCCTGGGGACAGAGTCAGGCTGGCCCTGCTCTCCCTCTTCTGGACCTGCCGGATAGCCTGGCAAAGTAGTTATTGTTTCCAGGGCTAAATTATATAAAGAATGGAAGCAATAAATCTGTAAAGGTAGGCAAGAAAAATTATCTTGAGCACAAACTGCCATGCTAAAGAGCTTGGAATTTGTCCTGAAGACAATAGGAAGCCATTCAAGGAGTTTCAGGAGTGAGAAATGGTCAGATTTGTGTTTGGAAAAATAATGTTGGTCCCTATATGAGCATGCTGAGGCTAGTAATGGAGACCTAGGTGTCTCTTGTTTAGGAAACAGCTATAAAAACAGGATTTTTAAAATACTGTGTTTTAATGGTATATATCTAGCCTTTTGTTTTTGTTTTGTTTTGCTTTTCATATCCTGAATATAAAATTGCAAGAAAGAAATTATATTTTACTATTTTACCAATTAAGGAACAGACATCTACTGAAGTTTAATAACTGACTCAAGTCATAGAGTAATGGTAGAACTGGGGATTCAAACCATCTTCTGGGTAACTATAAAGTCTCTACTCTTGTCTCTTTACTGCATCTAAAATTACATGCTAGATCTAAAATTTAAATACCAAATTTTATTGCTAGGTAAGTGGACGTTGTCAAAAGAGAGTTGGTAGAATAACATTTACCTTCATTGTATGATGGAAAACTGCTAATAAAACAAAATAAAAAACACTACAGGAAAGGAAAACTGCAGACCAACATCTCTCAAGAATATAGACACAAAAATCTTCCACAAAATATTAGCAAATCAAATTCAACAACATATCAAAAAATTATACATTGGAATTTATTTTAGGTACGTAAAACTAGATCAACATTTGAAAATTAACACATTTATCACCCTTTGATTTGTATTTAATTCTTGCTAGTTTTGAGCCTAGGCCCTCGTGAAGCATTTGTAACTCATACATGTCTACCTTGGGAGCCTCATGGTACTCAGGCAAGTTACATTGCCATTCTGTAGCATACATGTTACAGAATGGGCAAAACCCTGATAAACCTTTCATTAACTTAAAAAGAGTGTTTTGATTTTGATGTTTTTATTCTATTTTGTAATAAAACCCTGGGCCCCAAGGAAATTTTGGGGGTCTAGAAGTCAGTGTGTTAATTAGTCTACCACATCAATAGAGTACAGGAAAAAAAAGTCACTTGAAAATATTTGACACCCATTCATGATTAAAATAGCAACAACACAATAACAACAGAAACCCCAAAACACTTCTCATCAAACTAGGACCAGAGAGAAATTTTCTCAACTAGATAGAGAAAAGCTTCAAAAAGCCTATAGCTAAGATTATACTCAATGATGAGAAACTGGGTGTTTCCCCTTCATTATCAGGGAGAAGGAAAGGATGTCTTCTCTCAAAACTCCTATTTAACACTGTAAATATGAGACATCCTACTTATTATGATAAGAACAGAAAAAGAAATAAAATGTATACAGTTTTAAAAGGAAGAAAAAGCAATTTATCTATTAAAGATAAATGAAATGTTGTTACAAAATGAACTAAAGTAATATCAAATGTAACTAACTTCACATATTGCTATGCTGTTCCCAGTGAGTATTCGTTGACACTGTCTTATTTGAGCCATTGAGTTAAGTGAGATATTTATTTTTCTTCCCTGAGGAAGGGAAGTAGTTAATGTAATCCTCATTTGCAGTAGTGATGGTTAAGAGTAAGAGTTTTGGGGGTGGCGCCTGTTGTTCAGTGGGTAGTGCACCAGCCCCATATACTGAGGGTAGCAGGATCGAACCTGGCCCCAGCCAAATTGCAACAAAAAAAAATAACTGGTGTTGTGGTGGGTGCCTGTAATCCCAGCTACTCAGGAGGCTGAGGCAAGAGAATTGCCTAAACCCAGGAGTTGGAGGTTGCTGTGAGCTGTGACATCACAGCACTCTACTGAGGGTGATAAAGTGAGACTCTATCTCTAAAAAAAAAAAAAAAAAAAAAGAATAGTTTTGGAATCAGATCTTAATTTGAGTTCTAATCTGCCATAAACTATGGCACCTTGAGTATGTTATTAAACATCTAGACATGTTTCCTCATCTGCAAAAGGGGGACAGTGAGATCTAGTTCAGAAGAATTGTTTCAAGAAATAAATGATATTTTAACCCAGACATCTTATACACTAGCTTTATAACTTATTGGAAGTTGTTTAAAATCTCTAGCCTGTGGAAGAATAATAATAAAACCTTTCTTGGGTTTTTTTTTTTGTTTGTTTGTTTTTTTTTGTTTGTTTGTTTTTTAGGATTAAACTAGAAAATATGTACGAAGAGCTTATTATGGGGCCCATTACACAATAAGTACTTAGTAAATGGAAACCATCATACTTACTGTTGCTTTATTCCTTTTTGTGTGTTGATAATGAAGCAAATTACTGAGTGAAGGATCTAAGCAGGAGAAGAAGGATCAGTGCAGGAGAGAAGGCAGGACTACACACAAGTGGCTAGATCATAGATTGTAGAAGATCGTGAATACCAGCCGAAGGCAGAGAAGAGATGGAAGTAGAACCTTGGAGGAAAATGATTCAAAGAAAGTTTTTCTATTGTTGCTATGTTCCAAGCCAGTCTTCTTCTTCTTCTTCTTCTTCTTTTTTTTTTTTTTCTGAAACAGTCTTAGTTTGTCACCCTGGGCAGAGTGCTGCAATGTCATAACTCATAGCAACCTCAAACTCTTGGGCTCCAGTGATTCTCTTGCCTCAGCCTCCCAAGCACCTGAGTCTACAGGTGTCCACCACAATGCTCAGCTCGTTTTTCTATTTTTAGTAATGATAGGCTCTTGCTCAGGCTGGTCTTGAACTGCTGAGCTTAAGCAATCCGCTTGCCTTGGCCTCCTGAAGTGCTAGTCAAGAGCCACCCCTCTTGACCCCAAGCCAGTTTTAATGAAGACAAAGCCCCCCTGTCAGAAAACTCATGAACAGTTTAACACCCAGTGAGGGAGTCTTGCTTATAATTTCCCATGATGTTTTTGGCCTCTCCTTTTTCCCCCAGACAGATTATTTTAGGAAAGATTAGGAGGGAGGGAGTTAGAAAATGAGGAGAGGCCAGGCCAGGTGCGAGTCCCAACACCCCCCACCTTACCCCAACCCCCCCCTTGAGATACGGGGTCATTGGGCAGCAGTACCAACACCTGCTGTTGTTTAGGGAGTAGGATGCAGCCCTGATTTAGCACAATTGCTGCTGAAAGTCCTTGGAGCCTGGCCAGCCTGTATCCTTCCTGGGGTTCTTATTTTGAAAACTGTTTGCAAATAGAAGGAATGTTGCCAATTTGACTGGGGCATAGAATCCAACAGGGATGATGATGGTAATAACTCTACAGTGGCTGGGCACTGAAGCCATCAGGGAACCTGAGGGGGATCTGTTATTTTGAATAACAATTCCTGGCCCTAATGGCCTTAGGGTGATGGGTGGGACTTTCAGCACATTGCCCTCCTGGGCCAGCATCTGTTCTTTGGATTAAAGAAAAGTCAGCCTGTTCTTTTCCAGAAATAAAGACCCATTTGTCTTGTCCGAGCAAACTTGTTTCTGGCCCAGGTCAGCCTCCTTTAATAGGGTAATGAAGAGACAGACATGGACAGAACCCTGAAAGGAATTTATGGCAGTGTGAGTTTTGCCAGGTCTTTGTGTTACTGCTCAGACAATCTGGCTTGGGATACTAGGTTAAGCTGGCAAATTCAGAGGCAGACGTTCTGCCTACACGGCAGCCTCCTGGCCGGAAGTCGGGGGTGGATCCAGCTGGGAATCATATGCCAGTGCCATGTGTGTTTGCCTTGGAGGGGCAAAGAATCTCATGGCTGGCAACTTTCTTAGGGTGCTGTACAGAACTCACAGCATGAGGAGTAAGGGAGCTGCTGGGCTGATTCTGTGCCCTGAATTTGGGGAACTATAATAGGCAAGAACTTGGTTACTTGTACTGAACCTGAGCCTGTTGTCTCATTTGATGCCAGATTAGGAACCATAGACCACTCAAAAAATTTACTTTTTCTTGTCATATAGGGAAAAACCATCTAATCCTACTGTTTCATACTTTTTCAGTTCTCATCCTTCCTTTCCATTCCAGGATAAAATCCAATGAATGTTTAAGTACCACTAGATGGTAGAAGCCAAGTGCTACAGGCCCAAGAGTCTTTATCTCCATTTTCCATGGGGGGGGGGGGATGTGGGAATAAAAAAACCAAACCAAAACAAACACACCCCAAACATGACTATTCACGTAACTAGTTAAGTGGCATGATCAGGATTTGCTATTCCATAGCCACTGTCCCCTCATGATTACCTCTCCAGCTTTATCCCTTACAACTTCCCTGGCATGCTAGCCATAATGGACTGCTCTTAATTTTTGAGTATTCATTCTTTAGCCTCTTTCCTTTACACATACTTTTCTGTCTGCAAGTCCCTCCTCCCTGGTACTTCCCCATCCCCAGATTCTGGCTCTTAAGCTTTTTTTTTGGATAAATGCTACTCATCTTTCAGCTCTTGGCACAGCTATCACTAACTTAGAGGACTTGTATCTGTTGCATAGTATTAACTCAGTAAATATTTTAAAACTAAGTAAATAAAGCAAGCTCTAGTCTAGATGTAAGGCAATGGAATAGAAATTAGGGATCAGACAAAAATGAGAAAGGTCAGAGGGTCTGAAGTATAGTTTAGAAAAACTGAGTTAAAGACATGAACTCCCTTGGATTTTTATGGAATGCTTTTGGCCTTTGGCATAGGCATAGGAGGCACCAATAAAAATCCTGATCAGCCAGGATTTCTACCTGAAGATAAAGGGTCTTTTAACTCTAAGTCCAGATTCTAAGTGGAGTCTAATGTACTATTGGTTAAAAGGTCCTATCATCTTCTGCAAAAGCAACAACATATTTTTCTTGAGTCTTCACTGCATTTGTGACATTGACTGAGGTTATTGCTGACAGTGTTGACACACAAGAGCCTTTGCCTTAACTAAGTTCATCTCCCAAGGACTTATTCCTTGACTTTTTGGCAGCTAGGTACCTATTTTTTCACTTTGATAATCCCAGAGAACTCAATTCAATTTCCCTGAGGATTTTATCCTCCTATCTTCCTACTACAAGCAACTCACAGGGCCATGACCTTTTCATGGGCAAGTTGTTATATAAGAATATTTTAAAATTTCTCAGAGTCCGTGGACTGTCAGAACTGTTAGAGGCCTTAGAAATCATTTAGGCATACTTCTCACAATGGGAGTGAGATCACACAGAAAAGTGGTGATTAAATAACTAAGGTTTCCTTACTCTCCTCTGGAATTTTTTTTCACAATTCTTTAGCTATGGTCACTAAATTTAAGGGGTAGGGACCAGAGAGACAAGGAGGACTTGCTCAGCTGCACAATTTTAGTTATCAGAAATATTACTGGCTTCTGAGTCAGACACACTCGATTTTAAATTTTGCCTCTGTCTCTAAACTCTCTGTGGCCTCAGAATGTGACTGGATGTATCTGAGGCTATTTTCTCAACTGTATAACAGAGAAATATAGGGATATTGATGTTTACTTTACAGCATGGTTGTTAGGAAGAATACTGATGAACATAGAATGCCTAACACTTAGTAGGCATTCGCTACTATGCATTGCTGCAGATGGTCTTTTTTAAAAGATCTTTTAGCAAATTGGGATAGTTAAACATTTTGAGGGTCTTAATTGACAAGCTATTTATGTCAAGAATGTACAATTACTCTGGTATCTTTTAGCAACTTGGAGTTGTCATTCTTTAGGCAAAGGTATCTTGTTGGAGAAATCATCAATGGTGATATCTGGGCTTTGTTTAGTGCTTCATTGAGTCACTAATGGGACTCCAAGTTGCTATGGAGGTTTCAACATTTTATAGAATTAGAATTCCAGTAAATTTTACACGGCTTTCTATATGACAGTCTTTGAACTTTCAAGTGAACTGCTAAAATCTCTTCAGGTCTGCCATGAATTCTGAGAAAGGAGTCCTGGGGGATGAGGCCCATCAGAGAGACAAAGTAGCCCTTTGGGATATTTTCCAGAGAGTCATAGAAACTAGTTGCATGCTCTCTCAATGTATTGCATTATAATATTTTCTGGAGTAATGGAAGTCATACTGAGCTTGGAATTAGGAAGCCTGGGCTCTAGTACTATCTTTTTCACAGATCAGACTCTGGTTATAGACAAGTCATTTAGCCTTACTGCCTAGTTTGATTCTAAATCTCTCCTTTATGTTCATTTACATCTCTATAGCTATGTCATAGTTTTTTTTTTGTTGTTGTTTGTTTTTTTTTTTTTTTCTCTGTCTGAAATGTTTTATGTTATCCAAAATCCCTAACCTTTACCTGGAACTCTTACCTGTTGTTAAAGTCTTAGGTCAGCCACAGACTTCTTTAGAAAGATATCTGTGATCTACTACTTCACTCTGCTATGACCGGAGTCAACTTCTTTGTAAACAACTATTTGCATCTCCATCTTCCTTAATCTATTCCAAGATCCTTGAGATAAGTGAGGATACTTATCATGTTTTCTTCTATCTTCCGTGTTTATACTCTAGTATGTGCAGCATAGTAGGAATTGAATGAAGGGTAGGATTTGGGTAGGTCAGAGGAAAAAAGGCAGGGAGATGTAAATGATTAAAACAAAAGGCTTGGAGGCAGTAATAACTAAGCACTATGCATTTTATTTATTTATTCATAGATTCACTTATGCATTAATTTATTATTGATTTAGCAAACATTACAATATATCCTACTAAATGTCAGGATGCAGAGGATAAAAAGAAATGTTAACCTTAAGAATTTTCCATTTGGAGGGAGGACGGGTACAGACAAGTAAATAAACACTCAACAATATGGCATGATGATTACTGTGATAGAATGTACAGGTTGCAGAGGAAGTATAGAGGAGGTACCTCTGTGATTCTGAGGGTTAAATAAAGCTTCTTGAAGGAAGAGACACCTCAGCTGAGCCTCAGAACATGCGTAGGAGTGAACCAGGCTGGCAGAGGAGGAAAAACATTCTAGAGCTATGTTGGGGCTGTTGGTGAGCCAGGTCTGGCAGAAATAGAGAGCTTAGTCTGAAAGAGCTGGGCAACATGAGGTTGGAGAAATTGCCTTAGTGATACAGGATTAAAAATCATATTTAGAGTGGGAAAATGCAACTAAACTGAAAACTTGGGAGTTCTCATAGTCATTCCATGGTTGGCAGAGGAAAACAATTTGGAAAGACTTAGCAGATATTGAATTGCTCTGATCCTGTAGTAGTACCTCACTCTGCTTTAAATAAAATTTTATTTATTTATTTTTTGCATCAAACTGTTTAATATAGCCTTCATGGCATTTTCTTAGTTATTGTATGTAGACATTTGTATTCTGCATTTAGTAAGTTTCGCCTGCACCCATTCTAAGATGTACCCTAGGTGTGGCCCCACCCATTACCTTCCCTCCACCCTAACCTCGCCCCTCCCTTCCCTTTCCTTGACCCTTTCCCCATAGTCTTGTGCTGTAGTTGGGTTATAGCCTTCATGTGAAAGCTATAAATTAGCTTCATAGTAGGGCTGAGTACATTGGATACTTTTTCTTCCATTCTTGAGATACTTTGCTAAGAAGAGTATGTTCCAGCTCCATCCATGTAAACATAAAAGAGGTAAAGTCTCCATCTTTCTTTAAGGCTGCATAATATTCCACGATGTACATAT
>CAUYPK010147138.1:0-28864 GCA_963574355.1 Loris lydekkerianus | reverse complement strand
TGCATAACCATTTAAATGATACTTTAATTAATGTGCCTCTATATTATTGATTTATGAAGAAATTAAGTACCATGAATTAAAAATTTTTCTTATTTCTGTATTGACAAAATATCCTCATTGTGTTAACTTTTTTTTTTTTTTTTTTTTTTCTTTTTCCAGCCCATCTAGAAGCACCTGGGGCCCATAGTTTTGCTGGACAGTCTCAACCATACTATCAGACCCTTGCCTGTCTGACATGTGACCCTTCCCCCCATGGACCCAGCTAACAGAACGGAGAATGAGCTCTAAAAAAATAAAAAGAAGAAGAAAGGATCCAGCAAGGAAGAATAAGAAAGGTGAAAAGAGAGACATGTCTGCACCCAGTGGCACTATTTTATAATAGAACACAAAAACCATTTATAGTGCAGGTATCCGTAGAAACTTCACACTGAAATCAATATGCCAGCTGTGAAATACAGCTTTGCTGGAGGCAATATTTTTAAGAAAAAAAATCTTAACAGATTCAACAAAAAATAGAAAGCATGTGAGTGAATTTATCCCCAGGGATTGAATGATTCTTAGGAATTGAATACATTGAGAAAATCCCTGGCTGCCCCTTGTGCCGTGCATAAAAGTAAACAGTAACAGAGCAGGGAGAGACGGACCTGCTCCTGCAGGACAGCTGAACTCATCAGCAGTGAGAAAACGCGCTCAGGCTCGCCTTTGACTGAGTCTTACCCAGCCCTTCTGACCTGCAACACACACATTCTCTTCAATGAATCCTTAGATTTTAAAATGTTTACCTAATTCTGAAATTACCAGGAAGTTTTACCATATTATTTAAATGAAGATTACTTGGGCTGATGTGTGGATATATTTTCTCAGCTTAGGGTCCATTTGGAAGATGCTGCCATGTAGAGCTACTTGGATGTACTAGAGAAATGAAAGGCAGCACATGCCACTGACAGAGGTGTAACTAATGATCTGCTCCCAGAATTTCTGATGCAGTGTTCATAAATGTAAAAGAGCCAGATGGGCAAAGATAGAAACGTCCTCCTCACAGAATTAAGAACCAGGCTGGCAGTATTTCAAAGTGAGGATGCATAGTTCTTCCAAAATTGTCTAGATACTATGTTTTTACAAATAGATTCGGGGATAATGATAGTCATGATGGTGTTAGTACTAACCATTTTGGACTTTATGTTTCAGATACTCTTCTAAATATGCTATGCCCAGTGTTTTCTACTCTAATTCCGTTGTGAGGTGACTGCCATTGTTCTTCCCACTCTGCACTGTAGGTAACGCAGGTACAATGCTTTCTAAAATGAAAGATTAAAATGAATATCCTCACTTCATTCAGAATAAACAATGTGGAGAGGATGTATATGCCCGGAAAGAAATGAAAAAGTAGAATGGGACGTGGAAGGAAAATATTTGAAAATTCATCCCAATCGTAAACCTGAATGGAGGAGGAAGGATTTTTAAGCGGGAGGTAAACATGAGAAATCTTATACTGCCTGACACCCACCTACCAAGAGAAGCATAGAAATAAAGATCAAATAATATATTTAGGGATTAGAATTTTTCAAGATTTATTCTTAAAAGCATAATTTGGGATCGTAGCTATTATTAGTCACCTACAGAGTAAAAGTGGTTGATACTTTCCTGGATGAATTACTCATCCCTCCCTCTCTCCCTCACTCTCCCCTCTCATTCTCTGTTCCTTTCTTTAAAATTTATCTGTTTATTTATTTTATAAAGTTTATTCCTAAAAGTACAACAAACTCCAAGATTTTCTTGCTAGATACCAAGGGATTTGTTATTTATTTATTTATTTAATGACAGGCTGGAATCAGACATTTAAATAGGAATAATAACAAGGGTCACCACTGCCTTGGGCACAAAGGAACAGTTCACTCCTTCACAGATTTCTCAATTCCACCTGTGGCCAGGGGGCCTTTCCCTATCACTTTTCTCTTCAGCCTCTCCTGATACTTTTTTTTTTTTTAATCTTTTTTTTTTTTTATTTCAAATTCACATGAGGGTACAAATGATTATGTTACTTTGTTTGCGTTTCTTAGGTAAAGTTCAGTTTGTAGCTGAGCCCTTCTGCCAGGGGGTGGCTGTCTACCCTTACATTATCTGAGCGCTCACCAATTCCCTTGCCTCCCCTCTACCCTTTCCTCCTCCCTCTCCTCCCCATTTGAATTCATTTGAGTTTTTCTCCTGTTTGGAGATGTAGTTGTTTATCTACTGGTTTCATACTAGCATAGACTACATTGGACACTTGTTTTTCCATTCTTGTGATATTTTACTAAGAAGGTGTTTCAAATCCATCCAGGTAAATACAAAAGATGTAAAGTCTCCATCATCTGATGGCTGAACAGTATTCCACGGCATACATATACCACAGTTTGTTAATCCGTTCATGGGTTGATGGGCACTTGGGTTGATTCCACGTCTTGGTGGTTATGAACTGAGTGGCAGTGAATATTCCACTTTCCTCTGATCCTCTCTTTGTTTCTTCTTGAAGGCCTCATCCTCCAGGCCTGTCTCTTTGATTTGCTTTCCAGACTGTTTCCACGGCTTCTCTTTGCCCCATTCTCACCATACATGACACTTCCTGTCCCTTCCCTCCTTTCAGAACAGCTCTCTTTTATTTATTGGCATGAAGTCTATGTCATAAACTTTACAGGATTTATTTCTAGAAAGGATAATTATTACAATCAATTAGAGATGGGTTTTAATTCTGAACCCATGTGCAACATTACAAGTTAATCTTTTGGGTTTTCTGATAAATAGTAAAGCAAAGACAAGAACTAAAAACAAGGAAATTAAAATAACAACCAACATCATAAAAATTTGATTTTATTTTACATGTATACTTCCTCGTTTGCAACAGAATTCCTTCCCAGAGATTTTACACCTGGTAGCTTTGTCTACTTATTTCACATACCCAGTGTCCAAGGACTCCCATGGATTAACGTCATTTTTATACTGCAGAAAAGAAAAATGCTCTGGTCTGATTGGATGAAGGAAGAACTGGGCAGGATGGTAGCAGAGTATCCTTTTCTGTTTTCGGACACATCACAACTTGTTCTTGTCTAGCCAAGGAACCTTTGTCTTCTGAGCAAGAATTCCAGTTCAAGTGGTGAGCCGTGGATTTAGAAGAACACCTGCCAATGCCTTTTAACCTGAAGTCTCATTCTGAGACTACTCATAGCTTACAGAGATGAGTTAATCTTTGCCAAGAGAATCAGAAGTCCTGACTATCTTCTGGAGGCACAAGATACAGCCAGTACCTATTTGATGCTACCATGGATTCACAGTCCACTGTCCCACAAAAACGCTGCTATCAGTGGGGTCATCAGAAATTAGCAGAAATTAATTTCACCACATTTCTCATGATTTGTTCCTATTGTCCCCATAAGCCTTTGGATTAAATTTTTGAATTTTAAAAAATTATAGAAAAAAAGTTTAAACATGGGCAAAGTTATTGTACTCAAATTCTGACTATAGGGAGACCACCTCTTCATAAGACCTTCTGAAGACAGAAGAAGAATGACAATGAGAGAGGGTGAGAGAGACTGAGACTATCTGTGACTCACTCTGGGGCGGTGCCTAACTTCCTGAAACTGTGTGCCTAATGATGCCTGGTGGTCTGATAAAGAGGGGGTCCCTTAAGAGTTATACAAGGTAGGATTCAAGATGTGTGAATTGCCCATCTTACATTTTGTACATTAAATTTGAGGGTTCAAAAATTCAGGTTATGAACCCTTCAATGTTGTTTCTGAAATCACAAACATGTGGCTTAAGAGAAAATTATCTTCTAATTTCTTTATTTTCAAAATAAATGGGCACTGAACTATTGACCCTCTGATTATTGCCGTTTCAACCAAGTTCGGAAATTTCACATATGAAAATGACAACCAATTTTCTAACATAGTTTTTACATATATATTGAATGATATTTTATCAAAACTTAAATCATCATCTAAAGAAAATAAAAACAAACAAAAAAACCCTCTCCAAACAAGAAAATGAATAGAGCTGACTTCTACACTTCCCTTCATTTTCCCATATATGAAATGTAGAATGATAAAAACTCAGCCCTGATTCACCCACTTGTTAGTGAAGTATAACCTACACCCTGGACCATCTGCATGAGATTTCTATGACCAGATCACATTCACCAATATCTACTGAGTGTGTTCCTCATTCCTGATCTTATGTAGCTGTCTGTTTTTCACGTATGCCTTTTATTTGGCTTTTGGTAGTAGGAATCCTTTTCTGAGCCATTCATTTTCTATTGAGTGCTCATAAGCTAGTTGGCCAGCAGATCCCATACAGGTTAAGGGAGCAGCACTGTGAGGTTTTACTCATGGTCCATAAAGACAGGTATTTATCACCCAAATCTGCTTTAAAGGACCTGCAGTAAGGAATCATTGCCATTATGTCCTGAAAGCTGTCGGATAGATTAAGACTATCCAAGCTTGTCTTAAGAGTCTTTTAGGGCTCTCTCAACCACGTGTGTGTTCAGTCCTTTCAGGATTTTTTCCTTTTTCTCTGCCAGTACCTAACTTAAAGTAATGAATGATTCTTACAAGACATATTCATAGAAGAATGGAGAGAATTAAGACCTTCATTGCAGAATACAATGCCCCTTTCTTTTTACAGAGGAAGCATGCCCTATTTAATACTGGTAATAAAAGAAAGGGTTTCCCGTCCAAAGAGATCTCAATTTCCAACAAAGCCACATTGCTTCATGCTATAACTCAACCTCTTGCTTACGTTTCTGCCTTTTAAAGGAGTTCACAATCGATCTTGGTGTCCTAACTCTCTCTCTCTCCAAATGTGTTTTCCTTTTCAAGTCTTCACAGGTTTTGGGCTTTTGATTTGGCTTTCTCTTTTCTCAGTTTTATTTCCCTCATCAACTAACTCAGTGACTTCCAAGTAAAGTCTTTTTATCTCAGCCTTGGTCATTGCTTTGCCTGGATCCCTCACAAGAAATGCTTCTTTTTACTACTCTATTGGATACATTCATGCTTGTATGGCATTAGCCTTTTTGATCCTAGCATCCATTTACTTAAGGAATGCTTCAATTTGTGTGATAAGATGTAGTATGCATAATTAAAATACAAGAGGGAATCAACAATAAGATAAGGTTTGTGTTTAGCATGATCTTGACTACAACATTGAAGATAAATGAGAGGTCAATTTACCAAAACAACACTCAATGATAGCATAGCAGCATATTATAATATTAATTTTTAAAGCATGAACGTGGAGGATGGGGAGACCTGCACCACGTGGTTACATGCCAATCTGGAGCTGTTCCTTAATTCCTCCAGTATTCATTTTCCTCCTACTGATAAATAATGATAGTAGCACCTGTCCTCAAAGGCTGTTAGTAAATTGTCCATGCCAAGTGTCTGACACAAAATAGTGTTTAAGTAGATTAGTAGTCTCAGTGCAAAGCGTATTACCATAATACATTTTAGAGTGATGATGCCTAAAATGTTTGCTGATGTAATCAAAAAGTTTAAACTCAGAGACCTAGTCAGGCTATATATACTGGAACATATATCTCAGGAAATGACCAATAGTGATGATACAGAAGATATAAAGGGCTAACATTCATAAAATTGAATTAGATGAATCTCTGGGACTGTTTGTCTTTATTAAAGAAATATATTAAGAAGTTAATGGATTGCAAAGCATAGCCATAGTATTTTTTTCAGTAGCTTCCATCAGTTCTTGATTTATGAACATCTCAAGACTTGCTTTGAACAATAGATTGCACCAAAAATAGCCTTGAGTAAATTCTAAAGCTTCAACCTGAAGAGGCACTAATGCTTCAACCTTCTGGCAGTGGTGACTTGATACTACCATTTACGGAAGTCACTCTGGCCACCTAGGAGATGAGAGGGTACGTGAAGAGCTAAGGGTATCACAGAGGACTTTTCAGCACCAACTGTCAGAGTGTGAGGGATCTTTCAGCCCCACCACCTTTCAACTAAATATAGCCATGTGAGTAAATATGGGTGAAAACAGGAGAAGCCTGCCCAGCCAGGCCAGGAAATCATTACACAGAATAAGACTACTGCTGTGAACCACTGTATCGTGAGGTCATTTTTATTCAGCAATAAACAACCAAATCACTAGTTATGAATACTTTTTAAATAATTAAGAATATATTTTAAGGAAAGGATCTAAGTAAAGTTGAATACTTCATCTTCGTTTAAAATAGTTTACAGAAAATTTGTCCAAGGTTTGTTACATTTGTAGCTAGAAAAACCTAGCCTATGTAATTACAAAGTAAAATATATTATCATAGGGCTATAAAGATAAAAGAAATGAAGAAATGCTTTCATATCTAAACAGCTGTATTTATGATTTCTCTTATTCTGTGTGTTACATCATTGCCAGAGCTGCAGTCTTTATTGGTCTTGACAGCTAAGTGCCAATATGTCCCTATGCCTATGGGATATATTATAATCCCGCTTTTAAACTGTAACATACTTATAAACAGATCTTTGTTTAACAGTAATTTCTCTCTCTCTCTCTCTCTCTCTCTCTCTCTCTCTCTGTGTCTCTCTGTCTCTCTCTCTTTGTTTGTTTGCCATGTGTGAGTTTCTCTGAATTTTGCTTAAAGTGATACTTTATACATTTTATTATTGTTTTGGTCTTTATAAAAAAGAGGTAAGTAGAGATGAAGATAAACTGAGAAAGAGAGAGGGAGAAACATGACATGATGTACTCAATGCTAGCTTTTCCTGGAATATAATGAAGAAAAAAAAAAAAAAAACGGTCACTCTCAAAAGGAGTTTACAGTCAGAAGGGAACAAATTCGCTGCTTCCTCTTAGCTGCTCCACCTCTATAATCCTCAACAACTTTATCAGTTTGGTCACAAGAAGTTAAGGGAGAATGCATCCAGTCCAGTTCAAAGCATTCATTTTGATGATGACATTTAATACATAAAGATATATTCAAAGTGTCTTTTACTATGTAACAAGACTCCTGCCTATTTTCTAAAACTGATGAACTTAATCAAACTGATCTTAGTTAATAATGTATGCAGAAACTATTCATGTATTTATTTATTTCAAACTGATTAGGTGACTTGGCCAACATTGAAGGTATAAGTATCTTATAGAACATTAGTTTTTAAATATAAAGTTAGTAAACCACTTATTTTGATGTACTATTGTATGAATTTTGACAAGTGCAGTCTTGTTACCCTTTGCTACAATCAAGATACAAAATTCCTTCCTATTGTTCCTTTGTATTAAACACTCCCAACCTCTCTCAGTTCAGCAAACATTGTCTGTTTTTCCTTCTATGGTTTTCCTTTTACAGAAAAGACCACTACTTTTAATTATAGCTCTTTTATCACGCAGAGATGATCAGTCTTTAGTAAGATAAAACAACATTTTTTCACAAGTACGAAATGGCCTTTGTAGGAAAAAAGTTTCTTTGTAGCTCCATCAAGCTGTGATTTTTAGGTCGAGGTTGAAAAATCTTGTTGAGAATTTTTTTTTTTTTTTTTAAGATAAAAGATTCATCTAAGTCTGAAATAGAAGATCTCTGGAGGCTGAAAGAAACCTTTAAAACCTAAAAGTAATAATAGCTGGTGAGAAGAACATGCTTAAAATATAGGCGACCTACCAACATAGTTTGAATTTTACCTTTCCTCATTTTAAAGAGCACCAAGAAAAGACCAGAGAAAATAGAATAATGTGAGAAAGCACAATACAAGTACAAGTGGGCATTTGCTGCATATTCACTCATTCAATAAGTATTTAGTCAGGCATTTACTATGCTGCCAAGAGTTGTTCTGATTACTGGGGAGGAAGCAATAGCAGGGCAATACCAGATCTCTTCCCTAATGCACTTGATACTCTGGTGAGAGAAAAAGACAATACATATGTAAGCAAATGATTTATGTGTTATGGATAATTATTTAGGGTTTCATATACTGTTACGTAGCTTTGCAAGTCTTTAAAAGCACAAAAAGAGAGGGCAATTGGTTCACCTGGGGGATGATCACAGTAAGACCAGTAAACAACTAGAGAAGCGATGTAGGGAAGAGAAGGAAGCCAGGAAATACTGTAACCGGTTATCACAGAGCACAATCCCTCTATGATTTCTGGGGGGACCACAGACTTATATTATTAACAGGTGAGACAGAAAGTGCTTCTACTGTTTCTGTTTTCTTCTATTGTTTTCCTTTTTGGCCTTCAGATTAAAAAAAAAAAAATCTACAAATCTATCCTCATGTCAATTCTTTGTCCTTTTTTTTGCTTTCTCTAAGTCACTGTTGAACCCTTTTAACAGAGTTTCATTTCAATAATCGAATTGTATTTTTCAACTCCAAAATTTTTATTTTTGAAATTTCTATTACTCCACTGAGATTTATTTGTTAAGTCATTGTAAACATATTTCTAAAACAAATTTCAAACTTGGTGTCCTCCAGCACTTTCAGCATATTTGTAACAACTCCTTTGAGGTCCTTGGCTGCTCACCCTAGGGCTGATTTCCCAGGTCCATTTCTATTGCCTTTTTCGCTTGGTAAGACGCATTTATTTCATATTACTTATTCTAGTTTACATATTAGTGGTCAGATAAAGATTATTTGGGCTGATACTGTGGTCAGAAACCTCATGCTCTGTGTACCTGTTAGTGAGTTCATTTAAACTTCAGCTACTTCTCCAATCTGCCTTGGATGCAATTGTGTATACGAAGTCCTCTCCGTTTTCTTGGCACATGTGTGGAATTTTCTAGTGGAACTCTCATTTCTAGGCTCTCCCCACTAAAATTCAGGCTGATCTGCCACTTTCTCCAATTGCAACTTCAGGCTAGCGGAACCGAGTTTCTTCATCTACTTTATACCAGTTAGCAAATTGTACTGATGACTTAAAAGTGCAAATTTCCACTTATTACCCCAAATGAAGCCTACTTCCCTCTGACAGCAAAACTGCTGATTTCCATGGCCAGCTTCATGCTGGTGACACCATCATTTTGCTACTTGAGTTGAGCGGGGTTGACTGTAGCAACACCAAGAAAGAATGCTACCGACTTCCTTATGCCTACAAAAAAAAAAAAAAAAAAAAAATGCTAGCAGTTTTTGTGACTGCATGTTTCTTAACTTTCTATTTTTCTGATCATAGGCAGAGTATGGCATGGTTGCCTATAACCTTTTTTGTCCAATCTATCACTTTGTCTTCAGGAGTGAATTTGACAACTTCTCAAGGTCACTGTAGCTTGAAGTTTCTTCAAGTTGTATTTTAAAACTAAAATATTATTTTCATCATACTAGCCGCTCATTTAAAGTCATCTTTGTCTATTGAATCACAAGCTAACCCTTGTTCCTTCTTTAATTCGTTTGATTTTAAACTGAAAATGTATATTTTCTTATAAATTGCTTCCAATGTCTGTTTATGCAAATGAAATAATTGCTCATTTTTGGATTCAATGGAGATGATTTAAGGTAATTAAAAATAATCTGAGGCAAAGAAAAGGGAAAGATATTTGTGGTGGATCAAAGCAACTGGCAGGATGACTGTGTCTTGATATATGCTGAGGTATATTTATTTTAACAAAGGATGCTCTTTTCTCCCCTCCCATTTTTTAAAATTAAATCATAGCTGTGTACGTTAATGAAATTATGGGGCACAATGTGCTGGTTTTATGTACTGTTATTCATAGTGAACCTAGAAAACATATATATTCACACACATATGTTTGTGTGCCTATGTGTATATGTATTAGCAAGCCTAAGCAAAAAGAAAAAAATGCAAAAACTTTAAAAAATAATTTGTTAAAACCTCCAATATATCAAAATCTGCAAAAATGATGTCAGAAAAAAGTAGAAAAATGGGAGAATTATGGTGAAAGATACTTGAGAATATAAAGAGGTTTACAATGATTAGGCCAAAATAAAAAGTTAAAATTTTACTTGAATAAAGCACAATGCTCTTAAAATGACCAAATATAATACAATTATAAAATCCAAGTTTTTGCAATAGGAATAGAAATAAATGATGAATAGTAGAAAGTAAAGAAGACAAAAGTGGATTTTTAATATCTTAAAACCAGGATAAGAACAAAATTAACAAACTTTATAAAGTCTTCTAAGCAGGTAAATACTTCATTTTTTTTCTAGAAAATGTTTAGTTACAATTATTAAAAAAAAAAAAATCGAATGCAGCAAAGTTAGTTATACAGCATTTTTGAGTAACCTGATCTAGTGTCACAAGAATCACAATCCAGCCCGTAAATAAACATTTTAAACCTAAATGGGAAAAAGATGGTATCTCTAGTTAACTTTGCTCCTACACAAAATTTTATAATAGTTATTTTCTATTTTCTTTGTTAAAAGTTGAATCTGTCTCTAGTGTAAGACATTCTTCTAACTAATTGATATTAATTGGTGTAGGTGATGACGTGTTACTCTGCAGGATGACAAGATAGTATAGATCAGGGACAGGCAAACTTTTTGTAAAGAGGAAGATAGTAAATATTTTAGGCTTTTCAGCCAAAGAATCAAGATTCATTTTTCTCACTCAAAAAAATGTGTTTGTTTATTTATGTTTTGTTTTGTTTTGAGATAAATTCTCACTCTGTGCCTTTAGTAGAGTGCTATGATGTCATAGCTCACAGCAACCTCAAACTCTTGGGCTCTAGAAACCCTCTTACCTCAGCCTCCCAAAGAGCTGGGACTACAGGAGCACACCACAATCCCTGGCTAGATTTTCTGGGGTTTTTTTGTTTTTTTTTTTCTATTTCAGTTTTTCTATTTTTTTCTATATTGTTTTGTAAAGATGAGGTCTCACTCTTGCTCTGGCTGGTCTTGAACCCGTAAGCTCAGGCTATTTACTTGCCTCATCCTCCTAGAGTGCTAGGTTTACAAATGTGAGCCACCATGCCCTGCCTATAGTGTTTTTTAAATTATATGTTATAACCTTAAAAATATAAACACTGTTCTTAGTATATATACTTTATAATAAGATGTGACAGGCCAGAGTTTCTTTCACCTCTGATCTAGGCTTTTGGGGACATACCAAATATTGTGAGAGATCAGGAAAGTCAATACAGTTTTGATGTTAAACAATAAATCTATATTGTTGGCTTGGATATTCTCTTTTTTGGTCAGAGTAAAAATGGCATACAATTTTTCAGAAATTACATTAATGTGCTCTGAGGAAGATATAGCTGGCATAGAATCTGCAGTTGAAGCTAATACTTGATCGAGTATACAGTAGTCAACTCTTACCCTCCAAGATCCATCTGATTTTTACAGGGATGAGAATGCTGTATTAAATAGAGTTGTAATGGAATATAATATTTCTGTGTACTTTAATTCCTTAAAGATCTTCATTAATCTTTCCCTTGTTCCTTGTACAATATTATTTTTGATTTATTATCTTGTCTGGGAAAAGGGGAGAATTTCCACTTGACCTTCCAAACCATGATAATCCATATCCCACAATAATAAAGGGAAAAATTCAATTATTCATACTGGGATAGGGAAAGTACCACCATGTGGGTATGTGGACCTAGTGGACACTATATAAGCTTAACTAGCCTATGCCAGGATGCCCTCTATTAGCAGGACCTCAAATTCTCACATTCTAACAGAGAGGTGCAATGACACTTTGGTTCTCTGAATAGCACGTCGATTTAGGCTTTGTATGCAGTAGTCCTTGAAATATTTAGACCCAGTATATAGTTACCCAAGTTAAAAGCTATAAGTACCTTTGGGGAAAGGCTGATGTACTGTAGATTCCTTTTCTTGTTGGAGTTTAGGATTCCTTCTCATTCAGTGGGTTCCAAGTGTGAAGAATGTTTCAGGAAATCAAACTGGAAAAAGGATGATGGTGAACTTCATCAAGATAACTCCTCTTAGTCCCCTGGTATTCCATCATTGATTTCTTCCATATAAGTTACTTGCACCCTCACTGGCTGACAGCCTCTTTTTTTTTCACACTGTGTTCTTTCAACCATCTTTAGAACTCTGTGTGCCAGGCCCTTTGTCTGACACTTTGATCTTCTCTCTCTCTGTAATAATTATGTCCATGGGGAGGCTTCAGGCATTAACCTATGATACATGACCTCTAGAACCTCAGGGTTCTGTGACTCTCATTGTTGTAAGTGAGCTTATTTATGTCCTGGCCTGTCATGCCATCAGCACAGGCTTCTTGAGAAAAATAAAAAGGCAACATTTTAGTGATGGGGAAGTCCCTCTCACCTGTTTACTTGCAGTATTTTTTTCTTTGAGTCCACACCAACAGACCAAACCTCTGTCAAGTAATCAGAAATATTACTGGGAAATAGTACTAGCCGCATCTCCTCCTCAAACAGGCACACTGCCCTCTAGAAGAATTTCTTTCCACCTCATGTCCTTCAAAGACACACTTTGAATAAATCTGAACTGAAGGAGCACAATTGTCTTCTTTCTTATGGCATCATGCTATGCAGACCCATTGTAAGTAAGGCATAACCTGTCTTTTAACCTGTCATAAGAGACACCTCTTGATGATATAGTGAGCATGGAGGAATTGCTGGAAGCATAGCAGGAGAAAATATTGTGGAGATTGGAGACACACGCTTATGTCGTTTGTTGACTTATAAAGAGACCATTAATGTATTTTTATAAATTGTGAGCAACCCAATATAGGAATAAAAGCCTGAGTGCATTAGGGAGAGAGAAGGCAGTGTAGAGCCTATGGTTAAACATTCTCTCCTTACTAAGGTCCAGAAGCTGGCCAAAGCCTGTCTCTCAATAAAAAAAAAAAAAAAAAAAAAAAAAAAAGGTAGTTATTTGCATAAGATGATAGAGCCTTGCTCTAAGACCCTAAAGGCGTAGTGGGAGGGAGGACCATGGATATTTGGGCCATTTCTTTATGTAACTTGTCCTTCAGGGCCTGCTCAGGCCAGATCACATACTCTATATAGCACTTTCAATTAATGACAGTATGTTACTGTCCAGCCTTTTCATGGCATGGTGGGACAGACAACAGATAGTTTGTCTTGAGTGGTTCAGGTCTCAGGGTAACTGGGTGGCCTATGGTTAAACATTCACTCCTTACTAAGGTCCAGAAGCTGGCCAAAGCCTGTCTCTCAAAAAAAAAAAAAAAAAAAGAGTAGTTATTTGCAAATGAAGATAGAGCCTTGCTCTAAAATCCTAAAGGCCTATGCTGTGATTTACTTATAAGGGGCTTTCAAAACTTTCAATAGTCTCCTATCTGCTAAGTAGTATGGGACACTGCAAACACTTTTAGATCTACTGAGTCATATTGCCCAAGTCCAGAGCATCCTGGATGGATTATAGAGCCTTCGTCTTCTTGTAGGCCTACTAAAAACAAGTCACTTTTCAGGTCACTTGCTAAATGGGCCAGAAAAACACACCCAAATGAATAGGTTCCCTCCAAAATTAAGAGTCCTGCTTCACATTGGGCTTCTTTCTTGGTTGTAGGAAGTATCAGATGTAACAGCTCATCTTTCACCTGAAAAAAACTATCTTGACATTCCTCACACCGCTGAATTCCCCGAATTTTTACAGAGCTAGAAGATTCTGAATTTTTGTTTTGCTTGTTTCACACCTTCTCACACCCAAGCATCACCAATAAGAGTATTTGCTACTCCTCACACACTGGGTCCAATTAGCATAATATAACCAAGGGAATGGACCGGTTCAATATACACAGCATTACAAGGGTCTTTGTACATAGAAAAATTAATAAACTCAAATGATAATCTTGTAACATGTTTGCCTTGAGTAGGAGAAAAGACTATGTATGTAGAAAGAGGTGGCCAACATGCAGAGAATGTTTCATAAATATGTTGTAAAATTTTATAATGAACATTTTGTAAACGAAGGTACATTCAGCTATAATTTCTTATTTCACTCATTCATGGTGACTTTGGGACATCTGTATTATTAAAGTGAAAGGTGATTGAGATCTCTGAAAGCTAAATTATGACACAGGCATTAGAGTTGATAATACCCCCTAAGATAAGACACTAAAAGTATATTGCTAACCTTTCCAGCTGAAAGCAAACAATTTTTAGTGATCTTCTGGAATAAGATGAAGATAAAATAATTTTTCAAATAAACAGCTGCATACCAGGTACTGGGGACATGTTACTTTGCTCAAGCAATAAAATCTTATCTAGTACAGCGGCTGTAATTTCAGTCACCACTTAATTAAGTTTGTGATAATCCACTACTATTCTCTAAGATCCATTTGTCTTCAGTATAGACCTCATAGGAGAATTGAATGGGCACATGGTAGTAATAAACACCCATATATCTAATAATTCCCTGATGGTGGTGCTAATCTCTGTAATCCCTTCAGGAATGCAGGATTGCATTTGGTTTACTTTCACTTGGTCTTTGCACCATAACTCCCTCACTACACAGGGAAGCAATGTGGGAATTCTGTCAGCTGCTAAGCATATCTATGCAATTGCTGATCCTTTAGTTGAGGAAATTACTTAGGATGGGTTGAGGAGCCCACTAGACCCACTGTTAGATGAAATTGAGTTAAAACTCCATTGATCACCTAATCTCCATAAGCCTTTACTACAGTGGTTCTCAACCTGTGGGTTGCAACCCCTTTGGGGGTGAAATGACCCTTTCACAGGGGTCGCCTAAGACCATCCTACATATCAGATATTTACATTATGATTCATAACAGTAGCAAAATTACAGTTATGAAGTAGCAACAAAAATAATTTTATGGTTGGGGGTCACCACAACATGAGGAACTACATTAAAGGGTCACGGCATTAGGAAGGTTGAGAACCACTGCTTTACTCTGAGTAGGAGGCCACAGTGCCATCATTAGTCTCCTGGAATCAGTGTCAGTGTGTAGTCCCAAGCAGTTCTGATTATTACCTTCCCATAATGAAAAGTTATCCTGGTATAAAAATTAGCAGTAATGAACTTTTCAGGGTGTATCAGTGCCTGTCTTGAGGAGATCAGACCTGTCCTTTGAGGCGGTTCTGTGTCTGCAAACCAATTCAAGTCTGGAAATTGAATGAGGGTTCATGACTCTCTGATTTTACAGTTCATGTTAGACTTTTGTTCACTTGACCTAGAACATTTCTGTTTATAGAGAAGATTAAGTAAGAATTTAGTAAACTTCCTATGTATTCTCCTTGTAGGAACACTGTGATTGACTAGGCAATGATACAGGTGTACTCCAGTCAGCTCTGCACCTGCTTTGATGATGCAGTCTGCAAGGTGGAGAGCCAGGAAAGACAGTGGTGCCAGTTAGCCCAGTTTGAAGGCCTGACAACCAGGGACTTCTGTGTTCAAGGCTAAAAGAAGATCGATGTCTACCAGAAACGTGGCCATAACTTTGCCCTTCCTTTGTCTTATAGTTCTGTTCAAGCCCTCACCAGATTGGAATACACTCATTCAAATTGGGGAGGTCAATCACACACTCACAGACACACCCAGACATAATGTCGAATCAGCTGTCCGGACAGTTCTTATTCTGGTCAAGTTAACATATAAGACTAAGTATCACAACAGGTTTCTATTTTCTAAAAGTATTCTTGATAGCAAGAACTTGAAATATAGAAACAATTTGAATGCTAAAACAGACTCATTTTAACCTAAAGAAGTGACTAAATACATTATGAAAATACTGAAAAGTCAACCAGGGGACACATGGGTATATTCATCAATAAAGCCAATAGTCCTAACTATTGTTGAACTTAACATTTTTAATCCATTTTCAAGAATATGTTGTAGGGTTGTTTATTAGAACACTTTTCAAGTGGACTTCATATTATTATTTCAAGATTGTATAGATTTTTATGCCTTGTCTCATAAAATGACATGTTAAAAAGTTTGGTTTTCAAGGAATACTTTAAGAAAATACATGTGCTTTTAACATCATGTTTCATCTTAATCCTGGTTTTTCTTTACCTTTAAATAAAATTCCAAACGTGTAGAGCTTGGCTTTCTTTGACCAAATCTGTCGTAGAAATTGGTGTGAAATGAGTAATGGAAAATATGTAGAGACGTACACATATAAATGAGCACACGTACTTTACCTCTCAAACCTCTATTTCACATGTCTTAGGTATTTGCACACCACTTTAAATTGTGCAAAATTGGCTATTTGCACCCTTTCCATTCAAATCTATTGTAAGCTATCATTAATACATTTATAGAACACTGGCCAGCAGTGACACCTTGATGAATTGTAATTGGCATTAGCTAATTTTCTTTTGTAAGAGCTTTAACTTCTAGGAATTTAAGGATATTGATCATTAGCACAATGATCCATGTCGCAAGTATCTTCATTTATCACATCCTCATTTTCATTAATGGTAGTCGTACACACTTTAATCCTCCTCATATCAGTAGGATGGTCTGGTAGAGCTATGTAAATAATTCAAAGTTTTGGGAGAATGTGAGAAATATTTTATATCTACTCTGATGGCTACATAAAAGCTTATATATTAGAGACATCATTCAAGTAGAGTACAATGTACACTGGATATTTCAAGAAGCAATTTCAACCTTTAAAATTGATGGCTCTTCTTACAGTTACCAACAAGCGTAAGTACAGCTTACTTTTTCAAAACATAAATTGATTCGTAAAGTATATGTGTCACATCTTTACATAACCATCCCCAATTCTGACTATAAATAAGCCCATATTGATATAATTTTTTTCATAGAAAGTGATTTTTCATCATGGGCAAGTATGGTAAATCATTTTGGGACATACATCTCAGATACCTGTAGAGATTCAGTTTTGTAGACATCTTTATCTTTACCTGTCCTCCATCCAGAATATTTATGGAAATTCAGTTTATGGTTCACTATACCTTGAAATTGCTTAAATGCCACAGCTGACCTGACAGAATCCAAGAGAGGCAAAGCAGAAATAGAAAAGATAAATGTGTGATGCATAAAACAGTAAGCTGAATGTCTGACTACACATTCTTTATAGCCTCTCTAGTCAAATATTATTCATAAAGGTGATACTGATTAGGTAATATTTATTTCCTCACATATTCTTAAATTTGGTCTTGAAGTAGCTGCTATTAAAATAAGACTGACGATAACAATAAGTACTCACTAAAACTTTTCCACTATATTTTACCCACGTACATTATAGTAGAATCTACATGAAAGATAATTAGTTTCGTGGTTGCTGAAAGTAGCCTGCTTGAGTTCATTAACTTAAATTACTTTGAGCAACTTACTTAATCCTCCATTGACTTTATTTTCCTCATATGGAAAATAAGGATATTTATATACCTACCTAAGAGATTTACGAGGATTACATGAGTTAATATACGTGAGGCCCTGAAGAAATGCCTAGAATATAATAATCATATTGAACACTACAAACATTGTTACTTTCTCTTCTATGAACTCTAGAAAATTACATGGTTGAGGTTTGCGTGAATCTCTGGAAAATTTTGTGATTGAGGTTTGCTTGTGCTTGATGATGTATCTATTTGTATAAAGTCATTATTTTAGGTAGTTTTGTGTCATTTTAAAATTGTATTGATCTTTTTTTATGGCAATGTTTGCTCTGGAAAGAGAAATATTATCAATATTATATACACCCAGTTTTTATATACAAACATAGCAGTATTTTCCAGTGGAAAACTTATTTAATAAAATATCTAATTGATTCATAAAACCAAACTTTATTTTAAATGAGAAATGAGATGTTGGGAAAAAGATTTTCTAAACTTTTCATGAAATTCACAGTTCTAACTATATTCAATATTCACTGAGCCATGTCAGTTTTCTTTTCTGTTCCTGTTGTAGGATGTGGACATAGTGACATATTAAAATGTTTATTTATAAATATACTCAACAGCTTGAAATTTAGCACTTTCTTAGAAAGAATAAACACAAGTAAATAAATGTATTCATCAAAGATGTTGAAATCTACTAATTTGGGGGTACAAGGTTTAGCTTTTACATATTTAGAATTTCCAAAATGTGCTTAATTTTTTCTAATAAAGTTTAATAAACATGTTTGATATTTGCTTCTCATTATTTCTATAAAAATAATATAATTTATTTCATTAATATGGTCATTTCCTCTGTCATAATATTCTATCAGAAAATAATAATAAGACTCACTTCTTGCTCTGTTCTGACCTCCACATGGCGGCTGGATTGATTTCACCACTTAAAACCTCTTAGTGAATACCATTCACTTGGAAATATCAAGTTCATAAGATGAGGTTGTATTGCCACATTTGTATTGAACATATATTTTGTATTGACATCATGTATGATTTTGTTAAAAAATGTCTCTTGCTAAAAATCTTAATTTTGGCTATCTATATTTCATGTGACACATGTAGAGTTGTGGCTAGAAAAAAATATATATATACATATAAAATCTATTATAAAATACCTAGTCACACCACCTTGCCATACACTATTGGATGATGAAACAGCATGGGAGAGCTAACGTGGTAACTAATTCATTCCAGACTTTCACATTTCTCATTTGAGAGAGACAAATCTTCTATAAAAGATAATAGTTCTTCATCTTGTCATATTTGTTATTATACTTTACACAAGAAAAAAATAAAATGGTTTATTTTAGTAGATATGCCATAGCAAATTCTTCAAAGTTGCTCATATTTTCTAAACCATATATTCTGTAGAAAATGGTTGACAATTGCCCAAATTCCCCAAATTATCCACATATTATAGATTTTTCCAATTTGTTTTGCAACTGTTTTTACATGGTAGACATTGTTAATATTGATGGATTGATCAATGGGTATTTTCCTTCTTTCTTTCCTTCATTTTTAAAAAGAATGCGGGTTTTATACAGAGCTTAATGTTCAGATTGTCAGAATACATTTCTGTTAACGAAGAATAGCTTTTCACTCCTGCTCACATTTGCCACGCCTCTAACTTCATACCACCTTTACTTTTTAGTCTTCACTGAGTCAGAGCATAATTAAAGTATTTTAAATGTTTTTATTTCTACTATTTTGATTTCTATAGTGGCTCATAAAGCACGGGACACTGTCACAGCATGCATAATAAATCCCATATAATTCATGGCTTACAACCTAGAATTTAAGAATATGCAACTTTGAGTGATAGAGACCGCAAATGTGGTTTATTAAAGAATCTTGAGATAAGATTATTCTGGATTAGCTGCATGGTTCAATGTAATCAAAAGGATCCTTTTAATTGGGATGCAGGAGGTTTGTATTCAGACAAAATCCAAGGACGGAAGCAAATGTTCTAGAGAAGAGAAGACAGGAAGGGGCCATGGAATGCAGATAACCCCTAAAAGCTGAAAAAAGAAAAAAAAATTTCTCCCCTAGGGCTTCCAAAAGGAATAAAGTCTGTAGATCTATTTTAGACTTTGGACCTCTGGAACTGTAAGATAATAAACTTTTGTTGTTTTAAGCCCAAAATTAGTAGTAATGCTGATATAGAACAGGTGGCACCGGCCTCCCCCAGGCTACACTGCCCCGGGAGAGCCTGCTGCGCATTCTGCATCCCGCCTGCCCGGGGGTGTCAGTGCAGTGGGACGAGGGAGGCGAGTCTGGAGAACCAAGTAGTACGTGGAAAGAGGCAAGTGCCCCAGAAGCCCGCCGGTGCATGAGGGAGACCTCAGCACAGCCGGCACTACCAACCACGCCACCTCTTCTTTCCCCTTGTTTTGGGGTGCACTGCTGCCCAGAGGGGCACACAAACAGCTTCTGGGGCAGGGAGGGGCCCCGGTACAGGATTCACTCCTTCAGGCCTGAACAGGGAAACCTCCATTTCCTAGGCCTGGTTAATTCCATGTTACGTTTCCTAGATCTGGGAAATTTCTTGAAGGAACAGATGGACATTTTGCCGGAGTGGAAGGGGCTGTATCCATTCATTTGTCAACACATTCATTAACTTTCCCCAATGGAAGGGACTGGATCCAGTCATTTATTAGGCTATCTAGACATGCAGAGGAGAGGAGATTCTGTCCAACTTGGGGTTTCCCTCTGCCAGAAGCTCTGATGCTTATTGTATTCTTTTCTGTAAAATAAATCCTGTCTTAACACTGATCTGTGGTCCGTGGATTCATTCTTCAAATCTCTGAGACCAAGGACCAAATGAAGAAGAAATTCTGGTAATAATGTGTTAAACAGAGATAGGAAACAAATATGAGCATATGAGAGCAAAGCACAGTCTTTTCCGTTAACTGCTGTGAGGTTAATTTTATGTATTGAATTGGCGAGGCTAAGGGATGCTCAGCTAGCTGGTAAAACACTATTCCTGCCTGTATATGTGGGAGCGTTTCTGGAAGAGATTAGGGTTTGAATCAATAGACTGTGTAGGGAAGGTCCACGCCGCCAACTAGGGCAAGCTTTACCCAGTCTTTGAAGGCCAGAATAGAGCAAGCAGGCAGAGAAACGCCAGATCTCTTCACCATCAGCTGGGACATCCATCCTCACCCACACCTGGACATCACACATTTACGATGATCCCCTTTATCTGAGGTTTTTCTTTGCATGGTTTCAGAACCATGGTCTGAAAGTATTAAATGGAAAATTCCAGAAATAAACAATTCATAAGTTTAAATTGCCTATCATTTGAATTGACATGTCATTCTGAGTATTGTGACAAAATCTTGCACCAGCCCACTGTATTTGGCCTAGTTTGTTGGTCATCCCTTGTCCAGCACACCCATGCTGTACACACTGAAAAAGCAGGTGGTCGGTAGGCACCAGAAAGGGAGGGGGGAATGGAAAAGCCATTCAGCTGGCTTGAACAAAGAGCCCTGGGAGGAGCAGATCTGAGGAAAGAAAAGAACCATTGACGTCCCTGCTTTGCACAGGAACAAAGTGACCTTCCCCCATTAGATCATAACTATAATAAATGAACGTTGTGGTTTTGACTCCCCACCCCATTGTGGGGAAAAACAGGGAAAACATGAGTAAGAACAGAGTGGACTCCGACTGCCCAGTCTTCTTTGACACCAACAAGTAAAAACCATGGTGGGCTGGGGTTCAGCAGTAGCTCCTTTTGATACAGGACAGGTGGAGCGGTGGTGCCCCAGCCAGCTGAGCTGGAGGACCTGCGGCCTCTGCTTTGGCCGTTTGGGTGCCTTGGCAGCTGGCAGAGGAAACAGCGGGCTGGAGGGTAAGCAAGAGAGGGCCTGGGGGACCTCGAGGGGGCCTCCCACCCCACCCCCACCGGAGGCTCCAATAGCCAAAGGAGCCAAACAACTGCTGGGGAGACACTGGCATTTCAGTGTCTCCTTCCCTTTACACTTATGACTGAATACAGAACCCCCATTTCCTATGCCTTGGTCAATTTCATATAAGTTTCCTAAGCCTCAATTCTGTGAATGGACTGTGTCCATTCATTAATACATTCATTCACCTTGCCCCAGCGGAAGGGACTGTCCCAAATCATTGATACATTCATTCACCATGCCCCAGGGGCTGTGCCCATTCATTAATACATTCATTCACCTCGCCCCAGGGGAAGGGGCTGTGCCCATTCATTAGTACATTCATTCACCTTGCCCCAGGGGAAGGGGCTGTGTCCATTCATTGATACATTCTTCACCTCGCCCCAGGGGAAGGGGCTGTGTCCATTCATTAGTACATTCATTCACCTTGCCCCAGGGGAAGGGGCTGTGTCCATTCATTGATACATTCATTCACCTTGCCCCAGGGGAAGGGGCTGTGCCCATTCATTAGTACATTCATTCACCTCGCCCCAGCTGAAGGGACTGTGTCCATTCATTAATACATTCATTCACCTTGCCCCAGCGGAAGGGACTGTCCCAAATCATTGATACATTCATTCACCATGCCCCAGCGGAAGGGGCTGTGCCCATTCATTAATACATTCATTCGCATCGCCCCAGGGGAAGGGGCTGTGCCCATTCATTAGTACATTCATTCACCTTGCCCCAGCGGAAGGGACTGTGTCCATTCATTGAAACATTCATTCACCTTGTCCCAGCGAATGGGCCTATGTCCATTCATTTCCTGGCCAATGAACCCATGCACCTGTGTGCATGGAAAAGAGAGGCAGAGAGAGCTTTTTCTCCCCGACTTCGGTTTCTCTCTGGGAGCTTTAGTATTCTTTTCTGTAAATAAATTCTGTCTTATCACCGATCTGTGGTCCACGGATTTATTCTTCAAATCACCGAGACCAAGAACCTGAAACTCCGTATCACTTCCGTGCCTGTCGGCTGTCTTCCCTGACAGCATGCTCCCACTACTGCACAAGCCTTTCCGAAGCCTGTCCACTTCCCTCAATAAACTTGCCACTATCACTCAACTGTGGACATTTTGAAATTCCTTTCTGGGATGTTAGCAAGTACCTTGATGCTGGTGACAGCACTGCCTGCTGTTAGGCACTGGAGGTGACAGCACTGCCTGCTCTTAGGCACTGGATGGCCAATCAGTTATCAGATCAGTCGTGGCAGTACTGCAGGTAGCATTGCTGTGCTTGTGTTCAGTAATCCTTTGTTTTCCTAAATAACGTTTCTGCTGCAAAAGAGTAGTGATACTGACTATTGTTATAATTGTTCTATTTTATTATCATTGTTAATCTCTTACTAGACTTAATTTATAAATTAAACTTTATCATAGATGTATTGTACACACACCTAAAACATAGCACATATAGGATTTGGTACTATCCATAGTTTGTTTCAAGTATCCACTTGGGGTTCGGAACATGTTCCCTGTAGATAAAGGGGAACTATTGTACGCCAGTGGCCTTCCTAGTACTAAGGGGCTTGAACTCAATCTGAATTACAACACCAGGTTTCTTGGGTGTCCAGCTTGCAGATAGCCTATTGTGGAATTTCTTGGCCTCTGTTACCATGAAGTGAGCCAAATCCCTTAATTCTTCTCCTTTCCTCTTCTCTCCCCTCATCTCTTCTCCTCTCTTCTTCAGATAGATAGATGTGTGTGCATGTATGTGTGTGTGTGTATATATTAAATTAAATATTTACAAATTATAGATTTATAGATTATTTGTAAATATTCATTATAAAATTAAAAAATACATTTACAAAATATTATAAGCATGTTGTCTACTTCTTCATGACATTTTGTAATAAATATTTGGTAAATAAAAGTTCATGTAAGTACAATTTCCCATTTTCCCTATGGTGACTATAAAGGCAACTTTTGGAAACCCTGTAATCGTATATATTTTCCATACATTTGATATCTTCCTAGTCTCTATTTTCCTGGCCACTGACATCTCAACATTTTAATTCTATGATTTTCTTTGTTTACTTAAACAGAGTCGCAAGTTGATAAACGCCAAAAGAACACAACACGGGTCAACAACAGGATGAAAATCAAGACCAAAAATACATTTCAGAAGTACATAAAGGCAAAATTATTTGAGTCTGTGCATGTCGTACCTTTGACTAAAAATTTTTAGGGCAGGTGTCACACATATTAACATTTTTTAAAAAAAGGCATAAGGACTAGGCATCTTTTCTGAGTCAGTTGTGCTGTATAGAAGCAGTTCCTATGCAATTGTTGATTAATGCACTGTGCATTAATCAATAATAAACTTATGAAGTTGAAAGAGAGACATGGTATGTGGTATGTATAATAATACGTATACTAAGAATTCTAATAGTAACGTTTTAAAATACTGAGAATATACTTTGTGGTGGTAGTTTTCATACATTACCTCATTTTCCTCTGACCATGTCATCTGAGGTAGATACTTTCAGAAACTTTTTAAAAAGATGCAACTGAAGCACAGTAACTTGCTCAAAGTCAGATCCTCTTACATTTTCAAAGTTACTGCTACATCAATGACAACTTCACTGCTGCAAATACGTTTGAGGGCCTGTTTTTACCACATTTCCTAAGGACTTTTAATATATCTAACTCTTAACCAAGACTAATAGCTGCTCATTTAAAATTCTCATTTTTTTTAATGGATTCAAAGGTATTTAACTTGTCTATGCAGTAATTATCTATTGTCCCTATCTGTTACATTTCTGATGATAAAGCTCATTTTCAATTTAACAAACTATAACATGTGCTTTATTGCCATTAATTGACATTTAACAGAATGTGGTAAAAATGGAATTGACACAGCCTAATGGAAAGAAGAGGCAAATGTATTATTCAAACATGCTGCTTCCTAAGTAAAAATAAACACGTGCAAGACTAAACAGAATATTTTATTTTGAGACCAACTGTATCTATAACATAGTAACCTGATATCATTTTGTGACTGGTTTTTGATGGTATAATTTATGATCAAAATGATGCACATATTTCTCTGAAGGGACGCTTGCCCCAGTACAGTAAGTGAAGGAACCCACTCACGCACGCCACCTCCTCTGGGCTCCTTCTCCCACTTTGCCTGTTCATCCACATTACCTGGAGTTGCTGCCAAGCAAGTGAATTCCCACAGGGAATTTATCATCTGTTTTTCTTAATGTTTTGCCTGCTGCTTTTACTGGCTTGGCAGGCATGCTAGATGCTGACTTCTAGTTGTTTTGTTTTTTTTTTTTTTTAATGACAACTGAAAAAAAAATAGTTGTAAACTGTCAGTTCCCATCCATCATTGTATTATCATGAACCACTTCAACCATGGACCTCATCTAATCCATTCCCCAGGCTTCAGGCAGGATTATATTGGGGGGGAGGGGAAAGGAGCTAAAGCCCTATTGGATATTTAATCTGTTTCAAAGGCTCCAGGGAATGTCTGCTGCTGAGATGTTTGGCTTTCGTCTGAATGCCATATGGCCATTTGGTTGTTTTCATTATTCTATGATGCTAGTAAATATTACCTAGGTATATTGGCTTTTACTCAGTGGAGGTAGAAGTGGGTAGGATGATGATAAATAACATCTAAAAAAAGCTAATTTGTATAATTGTGGACAAATTATTGTATATATGATTTTAATGTAAAAATCACATGACAGCTTAAGAAACAGTGTGCTTCATCATAGTGAGAAAGAAAAGATGGCAGAATCTGAGTCACCAACATCTATCAGATCACCAAACAGCTTGAAACATAATTAGGAAAAGTACAACACTGCAATTTAGAGAAGGTTTCTGATATGATAGCTAGAAGAATGGAATGGACTTTAAAAAGGTAAAAACGTTTTCTATCTCTTTAAAACCTCCCCCACTCTTTTTGAGAATTAAAACTTGTATCTATCAGACCAATATTGAGGAGTGGTTGACAGGGGCAGGGGAGTGTCCTTTGTTCTTTTTGTAAAAAAAAAAAAAAATTGTAGATTAATGTGAGGGTATATACTATTAGTTACATTGTTTGAATGTAACTTCATGAAGTTACATTCAAACAATGTAACTAATATAACTTCTCTCAGGAAGTCTGCCATACACCCCTAGAAGGTATCCATTAGGCGAGAACAAACCCAACTTCCTTCCCAGCCTTCTTGAATTTAACTGTGTTTTTTCTCTCATGTGATCTTGTAGTTGTTGATCTATGAGTTTCAACTTAGTATTGAGTATATAAAATACTTAATTCTCCATTTTTGTGACACTTAAGATAATATTCTCCAAATCCTTCCTTGTAAATACAAAAGATACAAAGTCTCCATCATCGTTTAGGACTGGACAGTCACAGGAGATAGCTCAAGGAAATTGTTGGGACAGAGGTCACAAGATTGTCTCAGCCAAAGACGGGATTACTCAGAGTCATCCCCCTAAACCTTTGTATTTCTACTCAGAATAAGGATCTTGGTACTTTCAGATGGGAATCTGAAAACCTCTTCATTTGCCAGCAAATTAATAAACTTATCATTTCCTTCCCTCAAACCATTTGTCCTTGTTCTTCTGCACTTGATCTTAACCAAAATGCCAGGAAGAAATCTGTCCTTGTTCTTCTGATATGGCCTCAGGAACAAGTACCAAACTTTTGGTAGCAATAGAATTTAGTGACTCTATTTTAAACTTTACAATAAAAAATACAACGAATATTTCAATCCATTGGCTAATAAATCCTTATTAATATAAGCATTTAAATACATGTGTGGCTTTACCAACACTGGAGTCCTGCTACCATGCTACAGCTAACATCAGAATATTGTGATTTCATACAATATTAAATGTAATGTTTAATTTAATCTACTACATATGGTAGATTATAGTAGATTGCCTACATTCTTCAAACATCACTTAATCTACATCTTTCCTCATGTGACTCTATTATTTTACCCTACATGGGAGGAATACTCCTCACTTCCTTACTTTAGGTTTAACCATGTGATTTGCAGCAACCAATGAAATGTTGCTAGATGGCCAATGTGTACACGCCATTGGGCTATGCCCACTGTAATTTTGATAACTTCATAAGAAAACCTTCTTTAGGCAACACTTTTGCACTACTGGTGGGAATGCAAATTAATACAACCTCTTTGGGAAGAACTATAGAGAACTCTCAAAGAATTAAAAGTCAAACTTCCATTTGATCCCATAATCCCATTACTAAGTATCTATCCAGAAGAAAAAAGATAATTTTACCACAAGGACTTTGCACTAGAATGTTTATTTCAGCTCAATTCACAACTGCCAAGCAACCCAAGTGCCCATCAACCCATGAATGGATTAACAAATTATGGCATATGTATACCGCGGAATACTGTTCAGCTGCAAGAAAAGAACGAAACTTTACATCTTCTGTGTTTACCTGGATAGAGTTGAAACACATTCTTCTTAGTAAAGTATCATAAGACTGGAAAAATAAGTATTCAATATATTCAATACTAACATGAAACCAATATATAAACAACTATATGCCTACACAAAAGAAAAAACACAAGGTCTAGCAAGGGGGGTGGTAGAGGAGGGAGGGTAATCGGTGGGTCTCACTTAATGTGCACAATGTGAAGTGTTCAGCACACCTCCTGGGTGAAGGGCTCAAGGATAGCTTGAACTTTACCTTAGAAATGAAAACAACATGACCTGAATATTTGTACCTTCACAATAACCTGAAATTTAACAAAACAAAACAAACAAAAACCCTTCTCTAGGTAGCTGCTTCTTCCTCAACCAGGGCCACAGAATGAAAACATACAGAACCTCCATAGAAAGCAACAGAACTCCAATGTAGAAAAAACCCACTCGGACCCATTTCTTGAAGTACACCTATTCAGACATATCCTTAATTTGTTTTAAGTCTGCCTGAGAACATGGAGCGAATAATCAAGCATTTCCTCTTTCATCACCTGCAGTCTTGAATAAGGAACACAAAGAAATACACAATTGCTTTCTGGGGTCCCAACAGAACCATAAGAAGCTCCAGGGACAGACTCTTTCTTGGCAGTTTCTAAAGGCACAGAAGAAGATGTAGGAGAAGTAGATGGAGGGTTTGGACTAGATGGTCACAGCATCTCTCTCAGGAATTCCTGGTCATTTGGGGAAGTTGTTAGAGCCAGGGGAGCTGAATCTATCTGTTTTACACAGTTGGGGGTTGTCTCTGAGAAAAAAGAAGCCATATATATGAGTAATTTAAACAATTTCCCCTCCTGTTTACCATAATTTAGAGTAAGCTCTTGGGGTTATTGTTCACCAACAGAGAATCAATACTGAGGCCAGCTGGGGTGCAGAAGAAAACCATACCTTCTTTTTCAGTATCTGGGGATCAAATGTGTCCCAGTGCTTCAGACACCCAGTGGGGTGCTCTGGCAGCACAGGCTGAAAATTCAGATATCTGGAAGTCATACTGGTCCCACCAGATAAAAGTTCTCTTGGCAAAATAATGTGTTACCCATCTGTGGGAAAGAATAAACTTCCAGCACTTTAATTAATCTGACCCTTTGTATTCCTGGTTTGTCAAAGTGTCCTCTGACCAATCCAAGAAGCCTGTGGCCAAACAAAAGGAAGTGTCCTGTTCTTCCAATGCTTGGGGAAAAAAATCTCTGAGGAGCATGGTCTCCTCAGGCCCTGTGCTTATCTGGATTTAGCCATAATTCCCAATGTAGCACTTTGGACCCATAGGCTTTCCTGTGCTTATTACTTGCTGGTAACACAGCCTGAGAAATCAGGTATCCTGGAGCCTGGTGCAACCTGATTCAAGTTCTACCTCTTTTCTGCACCTGCCATTGAGTATATACCTGTTAATCAAAGTGGAAATGAGCCCTGCCCTGGAGAAAATGGTTGCACGGTGCTCACAAGTAATAATTTTTACAAGCTTTTTCTAAATTCCCAGTAACAAAGAAAAATAGGCTTTTTATTATAAGTAGGTCTTAAATTCTGTTTTCCCACCTCCATTTCTTTCCCCAAAGTTAGCAAGGCAACAAAACTAAACTCAGTAACAAATCAGGGTTGAGAGACACTTTGAGACTTTTGCATTAGAATTACTTACAAGTAGCTGAATCTTTGAGAAACCTGGAATTATTTTAAACTTTCCCATTTACACCAATAGACCAGAAAAAAATCAAATAACCAGGGTCATTTTCTTTACTGTTCTTCATTTTTAAGAGACTCAGCTGTAGTGTAGTAGGCCATTCTTGCCTTTGGGACTTGTCCCAGGCTTCCTCACATAGGCTCCTGGTCCCCCAGAGAAGACATGTAGGGGAGTTATTTTGCCTTTTGTTTGGAGCTGACTTTTCAACCTTTAACCGTTAACATAGTTCAGCTGATTTCTCAAACACATAAAGAAAACAATTGAATTTAATTTTGTGGTAAAGGCAATAATAACATTTGAAAAATAACAAGGAAGATTCATTACAAACTTAATATATAAAATAATCCCTAACCAACATTCTTTTTTTTTTTTTTTTTATTAAATCATAGCTGTGTACATTGATATGATCATGGGGCATCATATACTAGCTTCATAAACCATTTGACACATTTTCATCCCAATATTCAACATAGCCTTCCTGGCATTTTCCCAGTCAC